>CAHIKZ030000172.1:1207500-1225000 GCA_903632075.3 Acanthosepion pharaonis
TCACCAAGCCGCGCCAACTGGAGCATTAGAAGCCGGATCAAGCAACGATAAACACATATAATAAGTAGGAGGATTTGATAAACATATAAATATATATATATATATACACATATATTTATGTATGTATTTATGTATATATTACTTGTGACGACTGATGGAGGAGACGCGTCACAAGTAAACCTTTTCCACTTTGTCATACAAATATATATATGTGTGTGTGTGCGTGTGTGCGTTTGCGCGTGTGTGTGTGTGGTTAGATTAATTAAAGTTCGTCGCCTGACATGTAGGTATTAGCTAAATTTTCATCTGAAATTTTCATTGGATACGATTGGATCTTTGCTGATTCATATTCAGCACAGAATTAAGTGCATTGAGAAGGAAGAAGAGTATGCTGAAAAGATTTTGTAAATTAAATTCTTTTCATTTTCTGATAAGGAATTTGTTATGCATGCTTCACAATCCTGAGTTCTGTAACCAGTAAGGGTCGTAGGAGCACTAAACGTCGCAGTAGCATTGGTGGGTCTTGTGGCCTTACAAAGGGCAGCCCTGATTGGATGGACTTCAGAGTTTTCCTCTTCCTAGATTTGCTTGTTAACTGGCTGGCCATGACTAGTTGGGTATGTCCCTAGGGATTAATGCATTCTACATCTGAAGTCATGAGTTGGTGTAGTTTTTGTTTTCGATTTTTATTTGAAAGATAAGACAACCAAAGCGACTTAGGAGTCACATCTAGAAACTAGGAAACAGCATCAATCGTAGGCCCATCTGAACGAAGTCGGTTAATCGCCCCGAAAGTAATTTTAATTTAGCCCAGCTTACAAGGTTATATGCGGTTTTCTTTTTTTATCAAAACCTGTTACCCTACCTCGCGATTACCTGCTTGCTATACCCATCAGCAAACTCGGTGGCATGGTTGATATTTTGGACTTTGTATATTGGTAACCCAGTACCACTTTATTAAGGTTCTGCTCCCACTCAATCCATTTTCTTGACTAAAGACTATTTTCAAGCAACCAAAGTACAGCTATGAACATAAGGTAAATATTAATATATGATACTTATATAATATGAACACTCACTGGAAAGACAGACACAATATACTCGAAGCTCTTATTATACAAAAGAAAACAAAACGTATGAAATATCTATAACCACAGGAGACGATATCTTCAGGTGTCTATATAATATTTAATATCAGTATAAGATAATAAGTATAAAATTTTGTAGCCATGGCGTTACTTATACAGTACGGAAATATTTGAATTTGAAATGTACCTTTTCAAAAAATGCCAAGATATAGTCAACAAAGTTTTTTCTACCCATTAATCCCCCGGTTCACACTCCTCCCCAGTGTTTTGAACAGGAGTAGATGTTTATCGCTTTTATCATTTTTTAGATTGTGTTTCCGGTTCTTTTTAGTGCCCTTTCATTGTTTTTCACTTCCGGTGGTCCTCTGCTGATTATCTACCTGCTTTGGATTGTGCCTCTTAATTTGTAACCCTCTATCTCGAGTGGCCCTTGGGTCTTGTACAGGATGAACATCATTAAAAAAAACAAAAAACAACGATATCCAGTTCTTACTAGTGAACGGTCTAGCATCTTTTCTGTTAATTCACCTGAAATAATGAAAAGTTATTTATCGCAAATTATTAATTTACAGCAAGCAATTATGAATTTTAGATTAATGTTTGTTTGTTTTTTTCATAAATCTTTGGTCGTCTTTTGAAATTATAAATTTTAAATCAAAGTTTGTTTAGCTTGCCTCGCAACAACTCCATCCCACAGAATGAAAAATTACCAAAAATCAGGGATTTCTTCAGAAGTGCCGATGATATTCGAGATATTTACAAGGAATTTTTTTATAATTTAAAAAATAAGAAAAAAAAATCTGTTTTTGGCTTGTTTATCGGGGTAAGGGAGAACGTAGACCCCACACTCAGAAACAGTCCCACTTTTGGAGCAATCGCAGAGTCAATCCAACAGAAGTGCAATGGAACGCCCCCCCACCCCCCGGGGGAGAATTTGCTGTGAATTTTAGTAAATATAAATTTTTTTTATTTTGGGTGAATTAATATTTGGGGTGAATTAACAGAAAAGAAAGTAAAATACTCGAACAAAAACAGCAAGAAAAAAATATAAGAAGTTTGGATTAGTTGAAATGTGGATTCCGCTCTCAAATCAAGTTTGATAAAATATTCGTTGGGCACACTGCAGTTATTTGAAATAATATACAGTGTAACCCGGATATAAGAGAGTTGTCGGGACCGGAGGAGAAGTCTCTTATATCCGGTTTTCTCATATCCGGGTTTGGTCTATTTTGTTTAGGTAAGTATGGCTCTAATTTGGGACCAGATAAAATCTCTCTTATAGCCGGGTTTCTCTTGTATCCGGGTCTCTTATATCCAGGTTACACTGTATTTATTCCCTTACAAATCTATCTGTAAAATTTGTTTCAGTTTTTTTTATACGTTTTTATAGAGACCTACTGTCGTTCTTTGGCAATAAAACGAACCTTACTCTCACAACCGCTATGCTAATGTTCTTACCCAACTACTTAATAAAGGAAATTCATTGTTGACCAGGAGAGTATAAACTTACATTAATTGGATCTTTGTAAAGAAGAGCACGGAAGTTGCGAGCACCTGGAGGATCATTTGTATCCTGCCTTCAATCTCTAAACGATTCTATTGCCTTATTCTGAACTTTAACCGTTGAGACGAAAGGGTTTTAAAGTCCCATAAATCTAGTTGTTTCTCTGGCATTTTCTTTTTTTCTATGTCTCAGGTTGTCTTGAAACGAGAAAGAATTGACGACGATTCACAATTTCACGCTATCATTTACTTTAAAGAGAAATGCCGCCCCTCTTCCCCGCCCCCGTCAGAAAAAAAAAAGGCGCGAGTCATTTTAGGCATTTTTCGCGTTGACTTTAATTCGCTCATTCAAATGATACTTTTCTGATGTTGACCTTTCTAGATATACGCTTATTTTATCAGATCTTTGTAGCGCAGTAGCGAACAATTTGTACAGTGAGGAGCGAATTCAAAATGATTACATTGCTTAATCTAAGTACCTCGACGTTTTTGCGGAAAACAGAATACCGTAATGAAAAAGTTCGCAAACTTAATAAAAATAAAGTTTTATCGTCAAAATGTTTATGCTGTTATTAAGATAAAAGACCATAGTATTTTTTTTTAATCCTTTCGAACACGTTCGAAATTTTGGTTAAAATCTTATTTTGTTTATGTCATCGGGTTGGCGTCATAATTTCATTGACTTTTTTGCACTTTTTCCGTTGAAAACACATTGATTTGGAAATTCGTGTAAAAATCAAATAATTGTCCCATTTTAATGAAATTTTCAAAACTTATTCACAAATGAATGAAATTATTTAAAAAAAATTTTTTAGAAAATTTTGTTAATCTTTTTTTTTTTTACATATGTCCCACCCCACTTACTTTTCATTAAATTTCGCAAAAAAACTTTCTATTTCCTGAATTTTTTTTATTCGTTTAAAGTAGGACTCCTTGGAGAATGTAAATCCCCTAATTTTTTTCAAATTTTCACTATTCTAACTGAAAATCTGCTCTGAATTGTAAAATAATAAATGCAATCAAACTATGACATTATTTAATTAGAAAAGCTTTTAATTGCTTTTGTAAATAAGTTATATTAAGGAAACTATTGTCTGAAGAAATGAACTTTTTCCGATGAATAATGAATTTTTACAAGAATTTTTTATTTTTTAAAATTTTAATTCTAATAATTTATAATAGTTTTAAATCGTGTAAAATTCTGTATTGGGCTATTTTTTTCTTTTTTTACTTAATCTGTTCCCTTTTTTCAACTATGAAAGGCTAAACGTGATATTATTATGAAAAGATCGCATGATCGAAGAGTTTTGTCTCTTTACAGAGAAATTAATTCAAGAAAATTTTATAGTATTTTAATTTTTTTATTTTAACATAAAGCATCTTCGAAAGGTAAATGAAAGTCAATAAATTATTAGATAATTGCTGAAAATATGTTCATTTGTGAAAATTACTAGGTAGTTAACCCCCTCTATAAAAAAAAAATGCGTTCACTTTGATTTATGTCACTTCTAGTCAGCCATACTACCTCTCATGACTTAGTCACTCAATCGTCCATCAATCATCGCCTCAGATAAGCAGGTCCGATCAACAACAAATGGTTGTATATTACTTTTTATGCTATCAGTAATTTTTATTTCTTATCTTTAAATTTTCAAATTTTATTCAAATAACGTCTCAGAAAATATATATATATATATATATATATATATATATATATATATATATATATATATATATATATATATATATTTGGAAGAATTTTAAAATCGATGAATTTTACAAATTTCTTAAAATTAAGAAAATGGCCGCTTTTAAGAAAATTTTAAGAAATCGAAATTAAATTTGACATTTTAATCTATATAATTTCTATCTGAAATACACCAGAATATTTTATTTACTGGAAATAATAAATTTAATCCTTTAGCTTTCAAAGCTAAAACGTAATCTTCAAGAATGCTTTTTCATTTTTAGAAATTCATTTTAAACCTTAGGTATTGAAACTTTATGCCGAAAAAGTGGAGGTACCTAGCTTAATCAAACTTGTTAACTAATGCGCTACAGTTAACACACTGGAAAGAATATACATGCATGCCGATATATATATATATATATATATATATATATGATAAACTTGCACCCGATTAGTTTGGATGCATTTCACTGTAAAAAGTGACAGATAAAATGAATTCATTCTGTTGCTACGATCATGAGTTACATCATCAATAAATATGAATGATCCTGTACTAGAAGCATCCCTGCAAACCCAACCCATGACACTGCCGCCATCATGCTTCACAGATGAGCTTGTATGCATTGGATCATAAACAAATCTTTTCTTTCTCCACACTTTGGTCTTTCCATCATTTTGGTAGAGCTTAACCTTGGTCTCATCAATCCATAAAACTTTCTTCCAGAACTTTTGTCTCTCACTTCTTTACTTCCTTGCAAATTTCAATCTTGCCTTCCCATTCTTACTGCTGATGGTTTGCATCTTGTGGTATGGCTTTTATATTTCTGCTCTTAATGTCTTCTTCAAATGGCGGCTTATGAAACCTTTAACCCTGTATCCTGGAGGTTGTTGGTGATTTCACTGACGTTTTATTTTGGGTTTTTCCTCAGTGTTTCTGTCATCAACTGTTGTTGTTTTTCTTGGCCGACCTGTCCTATGTCTGTTGCTCAGTACACCAGTAGCTTCTTTCTTTTTCAATAGTTTTTAGAGACGAAACTCAAGGCTAAGAGTCATCATTTAGATCGATTTAATGCTTAAACAATTATTCTAAAAGGACAAATCCGAGGTCATGAGAATACGATAGGTGCTGGAGGCTTTCCCATTTTCCTGCTCTTTTGTAATATGCGGTCGTGGGTTGTCGTAGAAAATGACTTTTCGATTTCTGGAATAGCTGTGTTGGTCGCAATATTTCTTTGCAATTATTTTTCGCTCCAGAATGGTCAGGTGAATTAGCCGTTTGCAATCCCACCAAACGGACGGTAACACCTTCAATGGATGCAAGTCCAATTTTTTTACCATCCGGAGAACTATTTACATTATTCAGACTATTGTCCTCATCTTTGTCGCCATATTTATTACAACGTTTTGGCCTTCTTCAGGTGGTTGGAATGTCGAACTGAATCCTTTATTTCGCTCACTGGGGTAGAGTGTTCTAGTTCCACGTGCTCCTGTTAATCCCCTAAGTTCCCTAGCGCCTTAACCAGGTATTGAACTCACACTCTTTGGGTCCTGTCACTGGATCTAACTAACGCCTTTATCCTTGAAGACATATGTGTATGAATTTCTGGGTATTATAAACCCAATGTCTTCAGCAACCATTTCTTACCAGGGCGCATATTGTCATTTTTGCTGTTATCATATCTGTTTTTACCAGAGCTCATATTGCAATTTTCGTTGCTTTTCTCTGGCACTCCTTATTACTGGTTCCCATATTGTATTCATTCCTATGCTTGGTCGACTCAGGAGATTTTTATATGACCCCCCCCCCCCATAGAGGAGAACATGCGGAAATAAATATAAAGGGGAGACAGGCCGCCACCTTAAGGTAAGGCTTTAAGAACCCCAGAATGCTGTAACACGAGGGGAAGTGGAAAAATCAGGCGTGGCTGACCACATATGGCGAGAGAAGGGAGATCACCTCCATCTGTGGGATCAGGTTGAAATCATAGACAAAGAATATCATTGGAAAATTCCTAAACTTAAGGAATCAGCACATATGTTAGACACAACATAGAAATGAATGCAATATAGGAACCAGTAATAAGGAGTGCCAGAGAAAAGCGATAACAACAACGAAAATTGCAATATGAGCTCTGGTAAACTATGTAATGATAAGAGCAATAATTACAATATGAGCACTGGTAAGAAATGGTTGCTGAAGACATTAAGTTTGTAATACCCAGAAATTCCTACACAGATGTCTTCAAGGACACATGGCACAGTGGATAAAGTGACAGGATTCAAAGAGTGTGAGTTCAATACTTGGTTAAGGCAGTGGAGAACTTGGAGAGGGGAATTAACAGGAGATAACTGATAACTGATATCCATTAGACATGGCATGTGGAACTAGAACAGTCTACTCCAGTGAGCAAAATAAAGGGTTCAGTTCGACATTTCAATAACCTGAAGAAGGCCGGAGTGTACAACGGTCGAAACGTTGTAATAAATATGGCGACAAAAATGAGGACAATAGTCCGAATAATGCAAATAATCTACATAATACCTCATCTCAGAAATATAGACAGATACTGAAAGGCCGAAACGTTGTAATAAATATGGCGACAAAGATGAGGACAATAGTCCGAATAATCTAAATAGTGTGTATAATACCTCATCTCAGAAATATAGACAGATATTGAAAGGCCGAAACGTTGTAATAAATATGGCAACAAAGATTAAGACAATAGCCCGAATAATATAAATAATGTACATAATACCTCATCTCAGAAATATAGCCAGATATCCGGAGAACTGTAGCACGATCCAAATAAATATTCTGAAAGTCTTCTTTTTGTCGCCTATCCCTTTCTGAAATTCATAGTTTGGTGAAAATTCAATTTTTCATCATCCATCTTTAAGGCATTTATTTGTGGACAAAGCGTCAACATTTAATAAAGTCTGACTCGCAAAATTTCAATCTTGACCACAGCAGAAATCGTCACCAAAACAAACGCCAGTGTCAAACTGCATTCATTTTATATTAACAATGGAAACCGGTCACGAACCATTGCAATGATCTGACATTTCTATGCTAAACCTTCTAAGACCCTCAATAGCCGAGCATATACGTTGATTCGTTTTAGACATCTGACACTCCTTCAGTGTTTTCTATTATTTTTTTATTTTATTCTACAGCAAGTGATGACCATCATATTTCTTTATAGATGATAAGCTATGTCTAATTTCATTGTTTCGATCCTAATTACGGTGTTTCAATGTTCACCCAGCCTTACTTTTATAAGGCGACTCGTTTCAGCTTTGCCACAACTGCAAGGAATAGAATACACAGAGTATCATGTTCCTCTTTGGCTTGTCTCGGCATAGATTTCTCAGTAAAGTCTAGCTACTTCTGAATATTGTTCTGATGTTGTATGGATCGCAGATGTTCTGAATCCTTTCTGATAATACCTTGACATAAGGGAAGCAGACCGTAAGTTATTCTCTCAGACCATTATTACACGTGGCCTTGTGCCAGTATATATCTTGTTCTCATCATGTAGAGTGATATTTAGCAAGCAAGTTTTCTAGACAATTCTCGAAAATATTAAGTTCGTACTAACAAAACGCTTATTATTTTTGCCTTGTGTCAGACTAAGCTCAGCTTATTAAATATTTTCTTAATATTAAGGCTGTCTGGACGCCTATAAATAGAATACTAATAATCAAATTCAATTCTTTTTATAAATAACGCATCCCTTCAGTATGCAAGTCTTTGTGGTCTCCACAGCTTCCTTTGGTTTCATTATTTGTGAATGGAAATAAATTCTTGCGAAAGATAGTAGAGTGGTTTTCTAGCGTCTTCTTTTTCGTCTCCTCCTCGTCCTCCTCCTCGTCGTCGTCGTCCTCCTCCTCCTCCTTCTTCTTCTTCTTCTTCTTCTTCTTCTTCTTTTCTTCTTCGTCTTCATCTTTTTGATGTTGTCCATTCAGAATAGAGGTGATCATGGATCTCCACAACTTCCTTTACTTTTATTATCTATGAAATGCAAAATTTATTGTGGAATATAGTGGAGATCGTCACAACTTCCTCTACTTTTATTAACAGTGATTTACATTAACTTTTTGGGAAAAATAGTGGAGAGGTTTCACGTTGCCTTCTCTTCCTTATTTTATATTCCGTGTCCGTTCATGGATGTCCACAGCTTCCTCTATTTTTATTATCTGCGAATTGCCATGACTACTTGGGTAAGATGAATAGTTTTCCGTTGCCTCGACCACGGTTTTGAATTCACCTAAATTGGTTGCTGCCCAGGCCTTAGATACTACATACTACTTTACTGTTTCACCCATAGATAGTTGGGCAAGACATGCCTTTCTCATATAGACCGGATTTTGAACCGCGCTTATTGCATTTGCAGTTACGCTAACCAAATTGGGTGACTTTCTAAATTTCTGAAATGAGTCATTATTATTGTTATTGCTTTAGTCAACAAAATGACCTCATCTTCTTTGTCCTACGGGACAATGTTCTCGCGCAGAAGATCCCAAAGTGTGCACCACGGCATCTTGGGGCGCTAATTCTTGTCCGCAACGGTGATGCGAGTGTTTTGGTTGTGACCTGTGACATCAAGGAAATGTTTTCGTCCAAGAACTCAGGATATTTTTATGTATTTATTTTGACATTAACTCTGGAGGGAACTCGAATTGGTGTTGAAGATTTTGAAAGAACTGTCGGCTGTTTGTTTTTGTCCTTGTTAAGGTTCCCTGCTTTTGATTGGTTTCAGGCATTACCAAGAGCGAAAAAAATTACATGAAATTCAAAATTCAAGTGACCGTCTGTATCTTTGCAATGATTTTTCATTCGATATTTTGGGAATCTATAAAAATAAACTCTTTACTCGTTTCGAATGTAGCTTCTTGGGTAGGTGGTGGGGAATAAATGGTGTTACCCAAATGTCTCAGAAGCTTTCTTTAATTAATTATGCTGCTTCATTTTTTTATTTTTTTGGTGAAGCGGTTTCAAAAGACCTGACGAATTTTCGGCGAGATACGGGAAACGCCGGATAACTTTACAACTAAACAGTTAAATCCATTAGTTCACAGGATTAATATTTTTCCTTCAGCATAGATAGTGAAGCTCATGTCTAAATTATCCGACACTAAAAACACGATGTCATTTAACCTATTTTTTTTATTGTCATTGAACCCCGTCTCTTGTGAGCCCTGTTTTACTACTTTGCACACGTATCTTTCCTCATTGTTTAAATGCATTGATTATACTTGATAATTAGTCATAACCTTAACGCCACCTTCTCTGACTTTGTTATTGCGTTCTGTAGGGTCAACATATGCGTGGGCGACTTTACACCTCCCCCACACACAAATGACAACAGTAAAATCAATAAGGAGAATAATTACATTGGCGGGGGCGGATGGCAAGTGCAATGAATGTGTCGTAAGTGGCAACATCGCCATTGTTTGTCACGTGACTCATAGCGATTGTTTATCAAAGCTGACATTTCAAATGCTTCTCTCTTTCTCTTCAGTTTTTAACCCTTGTTTCTTTTACTTTCTTTCTCTCTCGCTGTTTTTACCCGACACTCTTTCCTCGTTCATTTCTCCCCTTACTTTTCTTCTGGTTCTTTTTCTTCTCATTTCCATTCAAATCGCCAACATTTCTTGTCTCTCCTCCTCTCATCCTCTCTCTTTCCCTAAAATGTTTTGTTCATTTTATCGTACCCACTCACACTCTCCCAATCTCTCTCTTTCTCTCTTTCGTTCAGATTTTCTTTCGATCTTGTTCCCATTGGCACTCTTTTTCTCTCTCAGATTTTTGGCTTTTCTTGACGCTTTTTCTCCTTCTCTCTCTCTCTCTTTTCTTCCGATTTCTAGCTTTTCTTGCCTCTTTCTCTCTCTCTCTCTCTCTCTCACACACACACACTAGCTCTTTCTTTCTCTCTCTGTCGTTCTTTCAGCCTTTCTTTTGAACTTATTCCTTCCTCCCTCTCTCTATTTCCATTAAATTTTTTGTTCATCTTATCGCACCCACTCTCTCAAATTCCTATCTTTTCTTGCCTATTTCTCTCTCTCTCTCTTTCCCGCTCTCGTTCTTTCAGCCTTTCTTTCGATCTTATGGCTCCCACTCTCACTCTCTTTCTCTCGCTCTGGTTTCTTGCTTTTCTCTTTCAATTTCTCCCAGTTTTTGTTTTCTATAAGTACGTTCTTTTCTTTCTTTCATTCTTTCCCTACTCTTCTTCTTTCTATAATTGCTCTTATTTTATATCATTTTATTTACGCTACGTTTATTTCTAACACAGTAATCTGGGCTCTGATTCTCCTCATCCTCGGCCTTCGTCCTTCTTCGCTTTAACTTGGATCAGTCGTTTTTTTTTTTCAAAGAATAAAATAAAGAAGAAAGAATTTGTCAACTAGTGTTAAAATATGGCAAAAGATCAATGATTTAGTATCTTTTTCTTCTTCTATACGCCGTGTCACTTCAGGACGTGGTCGACCATGGCTCTCCACAACCTCCTATCCCTCGTGAAACTTAGCAGCGTTTCTTCCTTTTCCAAACCTCCCGCCCCACGTTTTGCTATCCATTTACATAAGCTCATCAGTTAGGTGGCCAGTGGCCGTTAAGTTTTCCAAGCCTTCCTTCCTCGTTATGCGTCCAAGAAATTTCAACTTTCTGTTTCCTGTTCTGAGTATAAGTGTTCTTTTTGTTACTATTTTCTTGCACATATCCTCGTTGCTTACCCGCTCTGTCCATGGAATTCTTAGAATCCTTATGTAGAAACACATTTCTGTTGCCTTCAGTTCTCTCCTCATCCGTGATAAGATTGCATTTGCTCGAGGCTTAGTTTCAACTGACCTTTATACCTCTTCTTCTGACTGATGATGTTACGTGTGTCATCTCTTCGTATCAGATCTATCTCTCTTGTCCGCGATATGTACTGTGGGCGTTAAATTCTCTAAGGCTTCCTTCCTCATTATATGTCCAAAAAAATTGCAACAGTCTCTTTCCTATTCTGAGCATAAGTGTACTTTTTTTGTTACCATCTTTAAGACTTTATTATTACTTACTTGCTCCCTCCATGGAATCCATTTTTCGCTAACATGTACGAATTTCAATGTCTAAAAGTTGACTAGTCCCCGGGGATTTTGCTACGGTCATCATGGTGTACCTGTAACTCTATCCATTTTATTATAATCGGCAGAGATACTGGTATGGAGACGCATGTCTGGTTACTAGTCTTCAATTTCCTTTTCGTATCCGGACATTGATGACCGGAAACGAAAGGGCGAAAAATAAATAAATAAATAAATAAATAAAGAAAGAAAGAAAGAAAATGGATTATTGAAGTCACATCTGGGTTGGAGCTACTCATTCTACTTTTTCCAGCCTCGACAGAATGCAAAAATTTTGCGCGGCCTTGTGGGTGATGAATTGTTTTCCATTCTACAACCCCTTTCCCACAAACGAAAAGTTTCTATCCTTTTAGGTGGTAACGGCATCTTTAAAACAATGCTTTGCTAACAAGGAGAAAATAACTTGGTAGTAAAATTATATATGTCTTAAAATCCCACCATGTTAGAGGTGTTACTGTTCTAGAATTCGCATGATCATCATTATGTTGGATGATTTTCCTGGAAGCACATCATATTTCATAGCGTCATTTTTCTTCCGTGGGGGTCTGAATCACTTTGGTCACATATTCAACATGTTGGGCGACTCCTGTAGCTAACCCTATGATGCACCAATTTTTGGCACGAAGCACCTTACTGGGGCAAGAATATATTATTCCACTGGCTCAATGTTGTACCCGACTTTTATTTTTCTATGGATTTCAGGTGCGACAAAAAGTAAGTATATACGTGACTGTTGTTATGGTTTCTCCTTTCCTTTTTATTGTGATTCTACGGTAATCACTGATTCTTTGGCTTCTTAAGGCAGATGTAATTTCCTCAGGTGTAGCCAGAAACAACTCTCCACGTCTAAAGACTTCCTTAGAAGTATTCAGTCTTTCATGAGGGAAGGTCTTTATTTTGCTGCTGTGAAAGGTCTGCACCTTGATTATATTTTCGATGCGTTTCCTATTTTCCACTTCTACCAGCAAATTGCCGTTTCTCAATTTCTTAACTGTGGTTAATCCTACAGGATAATCCCAGTGGATAATCTCACTGGATAATCCTATTGGATAGCACTTTTTAAACCAAGAAAGGGGAAAGTTTTGCTCGAAGAGTTTCATCTAGGGACGGGAGGACAAGAAATCTTGGAAATTCAGTACAATCCTTTTTCAGAATTAGAGTCTAAAAGATAGCTTTCGCGTTTTTTATTTTGGTTATTCATAATTTTGATGTAGAAAAAATCCACTGCCTGTGCTCCTGATCCACCTCGGAGCCCAACATTGGGACGTGTCAAGAGGGAAGCCCAGTTGCCTTGACAGGTCAGGGCTACACAAACCAATATACACGTATTCGAGAGAGACTCTGAGCACCTCTTAAACCATTTGTTGCATTTTCCAAATCTTAATTGTACAAACTGCCATGTTCACAGTCAAGTCTAGATCACTTCGGACCGATTGATCTTCATCTATCGCCTCTTCTAATGCTGACAAATTGGATAGAGATGGTATTTTATATCGGTGTATATTTGGGCTATTGGATTTAGTTATAAAGTGCTCCATAATTTGACATAGTTATAGGTGCTAGGTCTTGGCATGGCCAGCCGATTGATCGGATCGGGTTTCTCCAACCGCCCGTCTAAGACAAGTAAAAGCCAAAGTGGTGTGATGGAAATCAGAAATATCTAACCCTGACTCCTGAAGCCCTCAACCACCAGGATCCCGTCCTCAGACATTACGGATCGCCAACCACGGCAAACAGATGATGTCATTGGTGTTGAACTCTCGGCAGGGGTGTAGTCGGCGTATTTTGAAGCCCGGGCCGACAGGGCGCTTTTTTTTTTTTACTTTTAAGTTTGCCATCAACACAGTGTAATCCGTATATATTAGGTTGTTAAGATTATGTTCGCCGATAATAAATCCTGGTATATTTTTCGTTCTCGCTTACGGCTTAAGTTTAGTTTAAATCAGTGATTATCAACCAGGATCCATATGAACCTTGAGGGGTCCATTTAACATTACTGGGTGTGCACACAAAAATAGAAAATTAGGGGTCTAGAGTAATATTTGAGTGATCCATACAGCAATTTCACTTTGGAACGGTTATTCCAACGAAGAATTGGAATTTCTACAATAATCTAGGCCATATTAAAATACTAAAAATAGAAAAGAAAAATTCTAAAACTAGCAGAAATTGAGATTAAGTGATGTAAGTTAGCGTCTCTTTTACTATTCCGGATGTTTTCATTGTAAAAGTTAAAAACTGAGAAAGATATAAATGAAGGATTATATATATATGAAGGAAAATTATATAAAGATTATAATTTATTATATAAATTAATTTAATATAATAAATTATAATAGTAATTTTAAATTTTAATAAAATAAAATATTAATATATTAGTACAAATTAATATAATAATAGACTCAACATTGTGAAAAGGTGTAATCTTCGACTATCAAAGATATCGATGAAACCAAAAACTCACAGAACAGCATCAACCACATCTCATTGAATAAACTGCCACGTTTTAGTAATTTATTAATAACTCACACATTTTAAAATAGTTTATTATAAATTATTTTACTAGTGCACATAAATGTTCAGTAGAATTTAGTTTATTTTAATTAAATTAGTTTTACTTCAAAATAAAGCATATACATTTACTATTTCTCTAATACAGTTTCTAAACTTATCTATTAGTAAAAAAAGAAATAAAATAAGCTTTTTTTTTTCAACGAATGGTTATGGAGATCCATCGAAAGAATTAAAAGTGGTCCATGTTTCATAGGTTAAAAAGGTTGAGAAGCACTTTTTTTAAATAATTCCGGTGCAAAAATGCATCCCGGTCCCTGTCGTTATATTCCCTTACGTGCAAATACTCTTAAGAAAGGCATGAATCCACTTCTCATCCATCCAACTAGGAGTAAATTCATATGACTTGTAAACCATTATTATCTCGTTTGCCAATGTCACCAAAGATTATCTTAAGGCTTTTCACTTTGAATTCGTATTTTTTAAGGTCTTAATGACGCGAAAATGAAAATAACACCGGCATCTCATTTAAATAGATATATTTACCAAAATTACACAAAAAAATATCTTGAAATAATAAAGAGTAAATCTATTCAATAAAATCGCCGTTGGCTTCAGCCATGTCCTCCAGACAACTTCAGAATCTCCTGCAACTCTTCTCGACAGTCCCTTTGTTTAAGTTAATGAATGCTGCCATAATCCTTTCTTCAGTTTATCTTTGGTGATACAAATAGTTTTGTTGGTCTCTCACTAAACTGCGTCCCACACATAATAATCAAGGGGGTTGTTGTCTGGGGACTTAGGTGACCAGATGTAAAGGGGTGATATGGTTGAAGAAATTTCTTGAATATTCAGGTTGGTAGACGAAAATAAATAAATATAATGTTTAATAAATAAACTGAGCATCTTCACAAATACGAATATCCACTAAAACTAACGTTTAAGTAATAAAATAATAATCGATATAAAATCAACAACACTTTAGTCTTTGAAATGGTACAGCTTTCCTGCATTTATTTTCTTCGGAGGTAGCGATATTTCCGCTGCTTAGGCAAAATGTCCAGAGGATGCATGATGGGCGAAAAACTTTCAAGCGAAAGGAGAGGAAAAAAAGAAAATGGCAGCCGACAATTACGAGTTAACGATGTTTTAAAACAAAACCTCATATCAACACCGCCATCTTGAAAAATTTCGCTCAACATCGACTTGCAGAATAGGACGACTTTCAGACGTTTGGGTATTGGCGTTCTGGCACAGTCATTTGGACACAAGACTTTCGGACGCCAGACATTTTACGATTGTAAAAAATGTTGATTGAGTGATCATCATCATTCAAAAGTAGAACTTTAAAAAGTTTTAAAACTGTAACTTTATTTAAATCATCATTCAATGATGAACACACCACCAATCCAATTGATTTCAATTGATTTATAACAATTATATATATATATATATATATATATATATATATCAGCCAGAGAGGAAAATATATGCCAAATTTTTAGTTTTTGATTAACAATAATGTTTTGCAATAAAGTTCTCAATAATTGGCGCCCGAATGTCTCGCGCTAAAACAGCAGACACTCAAACGGCCGGTGCCAAAAAGTCAACGCCCAAACGCCTGCGCCAAAATGTACCAAGCTGAAAGAACGGAGGGCATCACCACTTCATGAACACCATTGAGAACAGGCTGGTACATGCAGCATCTGTAACCATGTCTGCCTCTCACATGTGAGATTTTGCCGCTACATGAGACGCTGCACGAGATTTTGATAAACGAACACGGAAATAGATAATCTTTCCGAGGCTGTGAATACCGACGACGACGATGAACAGTTAAAATAGGACAAAAACAGCAGAATTTGATTCGTCAGTGCTGTCAGGTCTGAACTAAGCATCGCTTAATGCAACAAAATTATATACTTGTCAGACACCTAGTGAGGATCTAAGCATTATTTACGAAAGATAGCCACGATATTAGATGAGTTAAGGAGTATCGATCTTACAGCGTTAATTAATTGGTTAATAAGAACAAATTATCAATCATCCTGCCATTCTTGTGTCCATACTACTCTTAGTTTCGTCTGAGGCAAAAATACAAGACTGGGGTACCCAATGAGGATCAAATTCAAAACATATTCTGCATATATGTTTATCCTCAACTCTTCCTACTTCCTATTTTGGGAGTTATTTTCAAGGTCCCCTGCAAATAGTTTATGCGAAATCATATTCCTCGTCTCACTCATTTTCCAATTTTTATTTTATCTTTGTTTATTTGTAGTCAAATTATTGCAATGTTTTTTCTTGTATATATTCTCTGTAAATCTTATTAGTTTTCGTTAACATTGAACTCTCGTTGTGAATTAAAGACTGTAGCGTGTTCTGTCGAATCAAATGACTTTTCAAAGTTAACAAACGCTAAAAGGAAATAAACGAAAATTACGCTTTCATTATTTATGAAAGTTGCAAATAAGAAAATAAATTTTAATTATATGCACAGAACCGGACTTTCTTATCAAAATTCAGGTAATACCTACATGTCAACCTACAGCTTATTGATCCACACACACACACATACATACTTCTAATGAGATTCAGTTTTGTCTTGACCATTATTGGTTCCAATCATATCCTGGGAATGACTGTAGAAATAAGTCCCCCTCTCCAAATTATAGGCAGAGAACCACACAAATGTTTGCTGTGATTTCTATCTATCTATCTATCTATCTATCTATCTATCTATCTATCTATCTATCTATCTATCTAATTCAGTGTGGTTTCTTCTATCTGTCTATCTAGTATATATGGGTGTGTGTGTGTGTGTGTTGAGTAGATCAATAAGCTGTGCACACACACACACACACACACACACATATATATATATATATATATATATATATATATATATATATATATATATATATATATATATATGATGATGAAATGTGTGTATGTGCCCTTATTTGATTATCCCAGACAAGCAAGAAAGCATGGGTTTGATTGAATGATTTGTTTTTACGGCTTATCAACCCATTCCATGTTATTTAAAGCCATAAAATATTTTCAGATTGTAAGAATGTTTTAGATAATAAATATCTACTGATAGAATTCCTAATAATTAATCCATAGCTGGGGGAAGAGAAGAGTTGGATTCATAGCTTTCCTTATCGTATTTGCGTGTAAGTGAATATAACGAACCCAACTGGAATTGAAACTCGGCTCTACGTGTCCTAATTTCGAGCCGACCTTATCCATTACACCACCTGCACATCGAAGCTAACAACACTTGTTATTCCCAAACGGCCACATACCGACCCGGCTTGATGTTGCTTAACTTCGGTGATTGTACGAGAACAGGTGTTTCTACGTGATATCGCAGTAAGCCCGCAAAAAGAGAGAAATCTAGCATTTTGCCTGCATATTTGCGATGTCTTTCTTTCTTTCTTTCTTTCTTTCTTTCTTTCTTTCTTCTCCGTTTAATCTGACTCAATTCCTGTCTCTCTTGCCAGAAAGCTAAGTCCGTTTAACCGAATTTGCTCTTCATTTTTAGTGGGTATCACAATATTTCTTTCATGTATCGGAG
>CAHIKZ030000172.1:1232500-1300000 GCA_903632075.3 Acanthosepion pharaonis
TTATATCGTTTATGGTAGATGTGGTTGGGTCAATTTTAATTTCAAGGTCGTCCAGTTTATCAGCTATTATCTGAGCAGATAAATCTGTTGGTGATGACAGATATCTAGAATATTCAAGAGCACTTTATCATTGATATGGATCGTATTTTTACGTTCATAGTTCATGTATGTATTTAGAGTTTTCTTTTCTGGCAGTTAATATGAAGTAAGTAGTATATTTTAGTATTTTGAAATTGTTTTCAATGTATTTAAGTCCTTCGTCTAGAGAGTGGGGGCTACATATTCAAAATGGTCGGAGATAAAAAAAAATATGATATCGATTTTAGTTTTATTGTCATGATCTGAATAAAAATCTATGTAGTCATTCTTATTTTCGATTTATTCATTCTCAATTTCGATATTTTTTAATTTTAATTTGTTATTAGATCAAAAAATTGTAGTCACTTATTTTTTTCTATATATTAAAAGGTAAAAACAGTGGTTGAATCTTTTATTGATATTTTTGGAGTAAATGATAGTCAACTATATAATGACTCTAATGAGTTTTTGGAAGGATGCATTGAAATGAGCCTGCTCCAAAACAGGCTAGAAATAAGCATGCTAGACTGCCATTAAGTGGGGTACCCACAGGAAGTCGACATTTTTTGTAATAATTGTTGTTTAATTTGAAATAACATAGATTGGAGCATTTTCTACATATACTCATAACAGTACCAATGGGTAGAGATAAATTAATATCTATGTTTTAAACGTTTTTCGAAAATAAAATGATAAAAGATTTTTTTTGTCATGGTAACATTTTTTCATTTTTTCAGATATTCTGACGATCTTGTTACTGAACGAAATATTAAAAACAGAATAAAATTTTAAACATCAAACTAATTTCTCATCATATGGTAGTGATGGGCCACTTGTATCCGAGTATGCTTGTCAGATTGGGCGGCTAGCCAATGCCTGTTGCCGACGCCTACTCATCGATGAGTCGTGTATTGCCCTGATTTATGTCTCATAAGTATATAGTTATCTAATTTAGCACAACAGCATTTTTTTTACCAGAAACTAACCAAAATATTAAGAGATAAAAGAATGTTGTTAAAAACAGAGTGTTGAAATATGATGTAATATCTAATATTTAATATGGCAGTGAATTTTGCAAAATCTTCTCACAGATGAAGATGTCACTTGAAACGACACGAGTCTACCAGCAAGGATATTAATATCAACTAGAAAAACCCGTGAAAATTTCACGGTTTTTCTATTTTAATATTCTGAAGAATCTTAATTCTTAAGTGAATAATTGATTAAACCCATGGCGAGTTCTACGGCAATAAAATATCCGTAGAAATTCCCCTATAGCATCATTAAATATATGAGGTCAATAACTTTAACAGAATTTTGTAATAACAATCATATATAGGAATGCTGATGGTTATTTTAAGAAGTAAGGCGATACAACTGAAAAGGTTTTAAATTGACAACTTTTCCCATTAAACTAAAACAAACTTTAAACACTTCTATCATCCATTTTTTTCTTTCTTTTTCTCACTGAAACCAAGTAGCGCCTATGATATGTGGTGGTGTAATGGTTAGCAAGCTTGTCTCGCTAGAATAATTAGGACGGAGTAGTGAGTTCGATTCTCACTGGGTGCTCTTACTTTCGGCCTTGTACCACATCTAAGCTATGCTTGGAAATCACTATGATATGTCATTTTCGTGTTTTCATACGATTAAAACAGAATAGTCTATTATTTCTGAGCTATTCGTAGGGGTAAAGGTCGTGCGAACAAAGCAAGGAACTAACGAAGGTCGGGGTATAGAACAAGCAGAACTCTAATAAGAATGATAGATCACGTGATCAACAACTTAAGGAAAATAGAAACTATAGAAATAGGAACTATATAGGAAATGTATACTTACAATCAGAAAGAGTCAAATTAAATATCTGTAACCCATAATGAGGAAAGACCGGAAAATCTAATTCTCGCATGATCTATTGAAGGTAAGAAAATCAAAGGAAACAGTAAGAACCTTGCTTATCGATTTTGTGTGAATGGATAGCAGAACAAAAACAAAGAGGCTAAAATTTATTTAGAACAACAAAAGAGGAATTTCTGAAGAGCCATGACTGCGCATGTCCTGAAGAAGATATTGATGACTAAGTTTTTCATTAGTATTATATAATTTAATAATAATGTTGTAAGTAAATGTTTTGTATTTTCGAGGCTGAGGTGTCTTTTCGCTTCGTGTTAAACAAATTAACGAAACTATTTACCATGTAGAGGTCGACCCCACAAACCCAAATTTTTGGATAACGCTTTGAGCATAAAAATTCGACTTTTTATAAATGGTTAAATATAGTGTCAAGTTCTTTCATCAATACAGTTTTATCCGCGTGTCCTATTTTGTTAAGATTATGTCCGCTGATAATACATCCTGGTGGGTCTTCTTGTGAACGTCCCGCTATAGAACATATAGGGTACTTGTTTTTTAAAAGATTATCTATCTATCTATCAGTTTATTGCCAAATTGAGTGGAGCGGATAATGCCCTTTATGGATGATATAGTTGAGCTCAGGAGTGTCAAAGTCGCTGACTTTGCACAACGAATCGAAGCATAAAATAAATGGTGGGAGCAAGATAAGAACAAATATTCTTCAAAACCCTATTCATAGTTTAGGTCAAAGTAAATGGAGAAAGGCGCCAATATACAGTAGAGAAACATTATTAAAAATAAATAAAGGAAAGGATATGAGATTTAAGGAAAATGTGTGTGGGAAAAATTCCTCCTCATTGTACGTATAAAGTCCTTTTTTTTAATCAGCTCACCCCAAACAAGGCAATATTACTGATGATACAAGGGGTTTCTGGGAGTGAAAAAGAATGAGCATACTTTAGTGAGTAGAAAGGACAATAAAAGAACAGGATCCAGAAAAAGAGAAGATGATGATTGACGATGCATTTAAATCTTTGAACATTGTAAGTGGGAGGAAAGTAAATATATATATATATATATATATATATATATATATATATAAACGGAAATTACTAGAATAGAACTTACGGTTAAATCTAGCTATTTCAACAATAAAACAATGAGACCTAATAGCCAGTCAAGTAATGAGCTTAAGTTCACGTTGTAGAGGTAGCAACGAAGAAAGCAATATTTTTTTAGAAAAATGCAAAAATGTGGCAATGCCAAAACTGGGAGATACTGCAAGGCTGGTCTTCAATCTGTCTTATTTCAAACTTAGCTAGCCACAATTACTGACCCAAACATACCACAGTATTCCTTACACTAAAACAACGCATTCTTACTTACCATTTTTACTACTGCCACTGGAGTCCCTTCTGTTTGTCTCAAGGTTCTTGATAAAATCCAGATCTGGCATCTCGTCTGCAGTCGCTCTCTCACAGACGTGCCATCACCTCCCTCTGTCTTTTTTACAAATACTTTCATGGTAATTGCTCTGATGAGCTGCTTTCGCTGGTTCCCAGACTTCATGAATTTAAGCGTTCAACTTGGCTGGCATCTCGCTCTCACCCTTTCACTGTCGAAACTGTTAAATGTAGCCGTCTTTTATACTCCAATAGCTTCATGTTTCGCACCTCTCGCCTGTGGAACTCCCTCCCCTTTTCTTGTTTCTCTGATAGCTATAATCTCCAACTATTCGAATGAAATGTCAATCGACATCTCCAGATGCCTTAATCTATCCCCTATCCTTCTCTTCATCCTTTTCTCTATCACTCCTATTTGCTCTAACTCCAACTCTCTCCCCTTGCGTGCTAGTGGCTTTACGCCTTACTTGGGGTGAAACGTTTAAGGAAAAAATAATACCTCAAAAGTTTCTATGTAGTCCTAACTAGTTCCCATAGGTACAATGTGTGTATGGGGGGGATGGAGAATAAAAAATAACCAATAAGAAGAACTCATCCGAACAACTGCCATGAAAATATTTGTAGAAAACATAGAGAGAAGCCATATGACAGGGGTGGGAAAGTGACTGAAATCGAGATGCCAGGTCAAGACCGATAACGTCACCGATAACATTTTGTCGAGAATTTCGAGATATATACCTGGGAAACTAAACCAAATATGGCTGCAATATTCAATCCACGGACGAATTTTAGATTTATAAAGGCGTAGGATGAATTCTGACGAATAAAATTGTCTGTCACGACAAAATCAATCTTCTTAGTAGAAAACCTAGCAACTGATTCAATATAATCGCTCCAGTTCAAACGTGAAACCAAGAAGGCGCAATAAGTTGCTCTCCTAGAGCAATGAGTTGCTTTTTTCAGCCATAATAATGGAGGGCAGAAATGGTTCGCAATGATAATTAAAGGATAGCAGTTAAAATTGACAAGCCATTTTTTGTCCCAGTCCTTTTAAGTGAGTGTCTTTAGAGCAAGAACGAAACTTGAAATTGTCCAAATGCATGCATACGTGCTTGAGACGATTAATGCTTGACTTTTTATATTGACCTAGAATAATCCAGATCCCTTACTGAGAACAAACCAGCTTACATGCGGATAGAAAATGCATTGAGTACACAAAAATAGATAAGAGTGTAAGGCAAGGGTGCGTCTGCTCACTAGATTTTTTTAACCCATACAGAGAGGGGATCTTAAAATAATTAGCACTAATAAATAACCAGATAACACTATTGATGGAAGTCACAGAAAAAAACTGTAGGTACTTCTAAACAAGGTAGTAAAAAGAAAAGCTAGAAGAAAAGACTAAGCGTCAATTGTAAGACAAACAGACTGCATGGTTCAATTATCAAGCGGGGCAGTCCAATAAGTGAACTACAGATTGGTGTAAACATCAAGCAAGTACAAAATATTAAGCATCGAAGTTATAATAAATTATGGAAAATGTGATCTATAAATCTAGGTACACCGACAAAAAAAAAAAAAAAAAAAGACACCTAACGTTTAAAATTAATTTTAAAAAATAAAAAAAAATCTTTCTTGTAACTCTTATTTGAGTGTAAAGAGTGTTTCTGTCTGACAAAAATAAATTGATAATTTATATTCCCCAAGGATTCCTGTTTGTAACTAATATAAATATGGAATTTTAATTTCTCGAAATTTCATAAAATTAAGTAAGTTGGGGTAACAGATGTAAAAAAAAAATATATTTTTACCAAAAAAAAAAAAAATTTTTTTTAAATAATTTGATTCTTTTGTGAATAAATTTCATTAAAATCCAGCAATTATTTGATTTTGCAAGAATTTCTTAAACAATGTGTTTTTTTCGCCAAAAAAGACGCTAAATTTCTCCTACCCACCACTTTGACCCACCACTGACGCTATGCTCTTTTTTAGAACATTTTTGGGGGCGACTACAAAAATCCAAAGACGCCTTCATGAAACTAATCAAATTATTAAAAAACAAGAAAATGGAAAACATAGATAAAAGCGCTCAACTGCATGTAATTCGTATTCTTCCAATATGTTATGGAATACTGGACAATTTTCTCACTGATGAAGAAGGAGACTTGAGGTAACAGAAATGTGGTACTATGAAGATTTAAGGAAAATCTGACCGAAAAGAACATTTTTGCATAGGATTAACAATAGACTGTTGACATTTCTAGAATAAATAGTGAGGAAGGTGGGATTTTTTTTATTTTACTAATGCTCATCCAATACAAGGCCCAAGAGTCACTCAAGGTAGAGAGTTACTGTGTGGTGTTGTATGTGCTCAAGAAAGGGCAAAAATTAAAATTTGGGGACTATGCAGGAAAGATAAAGGCTAACTCTAGACTTGAAGAGGTCAGGATTTAATTGGTGAATAAAATTTCAAAGTTCTGTCGGATACGGTAGAAGTATAGTGTGGAAGTAGACTTTAGAAGGAACCGGTAAATCGACTCTAAACAGGAAAAAAGGGACAAACCTCTACTCCTGTTCAAAAGACCGGAGAGAATTTGGCACATGTGATACACTGAAGAAAAGAGAGGCGGGGGGAATCAGCAAATAATGACAGAGCATGAACAGAGAGAGAGAGAGAGAGAGAGAGAGAGAGAGAGACAGAGACAGAGACAGAGACAGAGAGACAGAGAGAGTGAGACAGAGAGAGAGAAATCAAAAAAATAAATATTGCTTAGTGCTACAAGGGATAGGAAATTGTGGAGAACCATGATCGCTCCCATTTCGAATGGAAATTGTGCATAAAAAAAGCCAAAGTAGAAGCGAACCCCTCGATTAACTGGCGACATTAAAAGCGAGTCAAAACCGGAAGTACACATTTTAAGAAGGTCTTGAAGTTGTTGATTTTTTCTTTTTTCAAAATATCTCTTTTCAGTGGTCCCTTCTGATGGCACTTCTAAATTAATGACAACAATGAAGAAAGACCAAAAATAACAGAATTGTAATTGTTAGAGACGATGATAAGGCAGCCTAGACGCCGCCACTGAAGAGAAATCTCGTTGTTACAGCAGACGATGCCTCAATGGTCCCGAAGGCTCCAAGATGGCGGAGAAAGTGAAAGAGTTGGCGGAAGCCGGGTCACACAAACTTGACAGAAAGGCAAAGGTAAAGAGGGGAGAATAACGAGTTGTCAAATTAAACGAGCAAAAATAGAAATATATTGTTCTTATTTCTAAGAGGATGGGTTTGTTGTAGGCGTGCAATTATCAAAGGGAGATGTGTGTATGTAAGCGAGGAATAAAAAAAGGACTTGTAAAGTGTTATAAATAAAATAAGGTCTAATTTGATTGTACGTATAAATAAAATTAAGTGCAGGCGACATAAACAAATTATAAATTTAGCGATGCGCTCCCCAAAAAACTCAATGATGCAGACGTAAACACTATTGGTTATCATCCTTTCTTTCTGTCTTTTTTTCTATTTCAGTCTCAGCTAATATCTATCTATCTATCTATCTATCTATCTATCTCAGTCTTCTCGTAGCTATCCTGTTCTTTCTTTCTTTCTTTCTTTTTATGTCAGACGGACGGACATATCAGTCATCGACATATTTGTCAAGACAGCGATAGGGAATTTACCACGTTGGAGACTATTTATATTCATATTTTTATAAATCTCTATATTTAGAAAAATATGAGAAATTGGAAAATTTTTTATGATGCATTTCATCCGTCAAGGTTTCATTAGGCTGGGTTTTGTTGACATTTGCTACGTCTACACATCTGCACGAAACGAGAGACGCAGGTTGTGTCAACATTTTTGAAAGAAATAATTTTATCTAGTAAACAAAAAACAATTTTTTTTTTTTTATGCTAAGAATATTTTTTTTGTTTCAATCTGGCCAGATTCATCGGTAGTCTTTTTCTTTTTCTTTTTCTCTTCATCCATAAACCTGTGCGCATATGTAGACGGGGTAAAATCAACAAAAAAACCCAATTCGATGAAATCCCAACGGATGAAATGCGTCAGAAGAAAAATTTTCCAGCTTGTCATATTTTTATAAATATTGTTTGTTGATATATAAAATTATATACATCTCTATATGAAACAATGTACACACACACACACATATATATACACACACACATATATATATATATATATATATATATATATATATATATATATATATATATATATACAATATTAATTTTAACCCAATACAAAGCTCAAAAAACATACGAACGGCTCATGATCAGACATAATAGACATTCATTGTCTGTTATATTTAATAATATATGTTTAAATAATGATCTGCTGCCCTATATATATATATATATATATATATATATATATATATATATATATATATATATAGAGAGAGAGAGAGAGAGAGAGAGAGAGATGCGTAGAAAATAAAGTTTGTTATTACTTGAGTGCTAGGTGTTTGGTAGCTGGGGAGTTACTTTCTCTTTTCTTACCTACGATCTCCTTTCAAAGCGGCCACCCCTTTAGAAATACATATAAAGCAATTCTGTCATAAATTACCTGCATTGTGAGAAAAGGATATTATTTTTTATAAATATAGTGCAAACTAAATTCTTTTCCTTCATTCAAATACATGACACAAATCGAGTGAAATATTCTCTCGATCTCTGTCTCCTTACCTTCGATACAGAAATGTTGTATATTCGTAAGTGTTTGTGTTTGTCTGTCTGTACGTCGTGTAGGCATTATTTATGTTTAGTGGTTGTCCGTATTTTAATTTGCGGACGTTTTTACGTAAACATCGGCTGTGGTAAATAAATATTCGTTAGATTCTTTAAGAATGAATTTAATAATGGTTGGCGATGTAATACAGTGTTTTCACGTGTGCTTATATTTGGTAAATTATTTATCAGCATTTTCTTGATGTATTTTCGATGTAAATAATTATATTTAATTAAACTGTCATTTGTAAAATCAAAGTTATGGCCATTTTTGTTCCTGTGTATTACGAGCAAGATTAAATAATTGTCCCAACGTAGATCCCTTATACATTCCGAGATGTCTCGCCGATGTCAGTTTTTTTACATTGCAAGCTATTTATTTGATAAATAAGACATCCGAAGTGGTATTATTTTTCTTCCTAGTTATATCCAGTTGTCTTGGAGGTGTTGGTAGAGACTCTAGTTTTGGGGAGAACTAATTTATTTTCAAACTTTGTAGATAAGTGTTAGAGGATTATGAATTTTGTTTCGTTAAAGTGTTGTCGATACTACCGAGTCTGTTTTTATTGGTGGTCTTTGTATGTTCGCTTTCTAGTGCTGTGAAGGAAATGATGTCGATAGTGAAGAAGTCTAAATGCTTTTTCCAATGTATGAGCAATACAATTTACTTAGGCTTACATATTTTAAGCGCCCTGAGGTAGAATCCGACGATTAGTCTTAGTTTTATTTTTTTGATTGTAGTGAGAATAGAAATTAATTAGATCATTTTTGTGGGTTAACGGTAAACTCATTTTTTTCCCGCGGGAAAAAATATGCCTCGTCAGTCATGTATCAAAAGATATATGATCGCCTAAGCGTGTATAACGCATGGTACCTAACTATGTATTAATAAGATAATATGTATTAATAATATATAATAACTATAACATATATTTTCTATGTATTAATAACATATCAAGGAAAGGTAGAGATTTGTCTATTGCTAAGTCATGTAAGATTTCGATGGTAGGTTTTATGTTATTTATTATGTCTAGTAGATATTTATTGTGAGGATATACTAAAAGATTATTTGGCATCCAAATTATTAGTTATGCGACTCATCAAACTGATTGTGCGCCGGAGTTCAAATTTACTTGAACCTAGTTTATTTAGCAGAGTTATAAAAAATGATCTTCTGAGATCTTTCCTTATTTTGATGCTGTCGTATATTCCATTTAACATTTTGGTATTCCTGAAATTGTATAAGATAGTTAGCAATGTCATCTTGCTGCTTTGTTCATTTCAGCCAGTGTCTAACTTTAATACTACGGGATTTGAAATGTTTTATTGTATTATAGTTTTCTCTGTTCTCATGAATCATTTTATTTCCACCATTGTTGTACTAATTTCCACCATTGTTGTACTAATTTCCACCATTGTTGTACTAATATAATCTGAAATCGGAGATTCGCTTTTCAATCTCAGTTGGGTTCGTTATATTCACTTACACGCAAATACACTTTGGAAAGATACAAATCCACCGCTTCTCCCCAAGCTATGGCTTAAATAGTATGACATGAATCTGTTAATAATTATTATTTTCGAAATATTCTTATTATCTAAAAATATTTTACATAACCAGCAAATGTTTGATAAGTCGTAAAAACATAACTCTCTTCTCTTGAGATGATTTCATTTTTTACTGTCCACTAACATATTTCAGCTTGTGTTCTTAATCGCATTGCTGAAATTGATTGATATGTAAGCGATCAATGTTCAGCTATTGTTAAGTGTTAACTGGGATTGAATCTAAATTGAAGATCAACAAATGTCCCTTGGTCAGCACACCTAAGAAAACGCAATATAGATCCTATTGAGATATAAAGCAACGTAGGATCCTATTGAGATATAAAGCATTATTTGATAATAGTTTGTGAACGTTGAAAGTGACCAGAAGACATTAGACTATTCAAGTTTAAC
Organism: Acanthosepion pharaonis; assembly: GCA_903632075.3. Taxonomy (NCBI): domain Eukaryota; kingdom Metazoa; phylum Mollusca; class Cephalopoda; order Sepiida; family Sepiidae; genus Acanthosepion; species Acanthosepion pharaonis. The sequence goes on from CAHIKZ030000172.1 coordinate 1,242,540, forward strand.
TTCCCCTTGGAAAACTAGAAAAAATGTACAAATAGTAAATAAAAGAACCTTAAACGAAGTACATTCTTTCGTCTTCGAACAAACTAGCATAAATGAAAGATTACTACCCAATATAAATATATTAATAAAAAATAAAAAAGCTAACCCTCAATAATATCAACTATGAACACGGTCACAATGTTAGTATTATAAAATAATTAAAAGTAATAATTAATTAAAAAGTGTGAGTAAATAAATGTTAAGTCGATTAGTTTGTCTTATGCACTTACTTTTGGGAGAAGTATATTAGAAGGAAGATAGACGGTTTATTAAAAATTTTCATTTTCTGTGTAAAAGATTTTTCTTTTTAGAATTGACTCTAAAAAGTACCGCCAGAAATAACTGTCGTGGAAGACTGATAATTTTTTTCAAATTCAAAAAAATATATTTACTCTCGTATTTATTGTCCTCGTAAATGTAAAGCCGATGTCCATTCCTGACGATATTTAAGACAAAGTTAGCCGTCGAGCGGACAGAAAGTGGTTAGACGGCAGAATGGAAGAGGCTTGCTGGCTGTGGAAAGGTTTTACATTTCTTCGTGTGAAATTTTGCCAGCACAATAAATGTCAGAAAGGTTTCGGCATTCTTAAAATATGCGCCGACATTTCACAATAACGTAAAAAAATCCGCGGACTCTCACTGGAAGGGAAAATAAAAGCAAATACATGACCCCAGTGAACCACGTTGAACCCAAGCAGAAAGACAGCCGAACGACATTGCAAAAGAAACATTAAATTTCCCCAGTGAAACACGTAGGTTCCCAAGCAGAAAGAAAACAGAATGACATTGACAAAAAAATTAAACTATCCTGAAAATCTCGCGGGAAATACACGTAGTTTTTTTTTTTTTTTTTTGTTCGTTTGTCTATTAGGCGGGTGGACTGCCTTTTTTTTTTTTTTTCGTTTGTCTATTAGGCGGGTGGACTTCCTTTTTTTTTTTTTTCGTTTGTCTATTAGGCGGGTAGACTTCTTTTTTTTTTTTCTAAAAGTAATTTCAACGGTTTTCGTATCACCTTCTCAAAGTTTGTTTTTTGTTTTTTTTTCGTTTATAAGTTGAAATAATTTGTATTGTACATCTATTCTTGGGCCAATTAGTTCAGTAAATTTGTTACGTTATCTAACCTTCCTTTAATAAGGCGTATGAATTTTTGTGCAAGCCTTTTTCTAAAATTTGTACTTTGTTATATTGCTTTGTATCTAATATAAATATTTTTACTTTTCGAATTTCGCAAAGTAGTTTCGAGACTTGTTACTTATCGTCTACGCCTTTTTTTAATATTCGAGAGAAGAGAGTTGACGTTCTCTCTTCTCCTGTGAATTCCCAGAAAAAAAAATGATTTTATTTTGCACAAAAAATTATCTCTTAACGTAAGTTAACTTTTTACATTACTATTATCATATTATCTGTTTAAATGATGAACAATAGACATGAATAAATAAATATGAAAATGATATAACTAAACAAATGATATAAAATTATCGTCATATATATATATATATATATATATATATATATATATATATATATATGTGATGTCATTTTTATTATTGTTGTTCTTGTTTAAACTGTTTCAATGATAAATAATAGCGGGAAAATCGCCAATACAAAAGCAATTAGTTAAAATATAAGCGTTCCAACTCGAACCGCTTTTCTTAAAAATTCGAATTTTGGAAATTCGCTTGAAGATGAAACAGAACTAATGCTTTTAATTTAATTATTTAATTAAATTTGAAGTGTTTAGCTTCGGTTTTTGAAACATGGTTATTCCTGTGTAGCGAAGGATCCATATTTTAAACCAGTTGATTTATAATATTTATGCTCTGTAAATTTACATTGAGCACTGTTTTGTAAAAAAATAAAAATATCAATAAGAACACCGGATTATATATCTTACTGTTCTTTCTTTTTATTATAATATATATATATATATATATATATATATATATATATATATATATATGTGTGTGTGTGTGTGTGTGTGTGTGTGTGTGTGTGTGTGTGTGTGTGTGTGTAGAAAACCGGAAGTCAGAATGGCAATAATTCAAAGAAAGGGGAAAAGCAGAAAAAAAATATTAAGGAAGGAGTGTAAAGTGAAAAAAAAAAAAAAAAAAAACTATGGAAATGACAAATAATCACGCTATTTCAATGCGTCCATACAAATATGTGCAGATGGGTGCACGAATGATCACAAGCACACTATGAAAAAATTGCACCAATAAAAAAGTGCATATAAAAAAAGAAAAATTGAAAAGTATCAACAGTCAATTGCTGATACCGCTGGCGAGTGGACGCAGTCCTTCCAAAAGGGTCCGTCTACGAAACTCTGGAGTCGGGATGCTGAAGGTAGCATCAATCAGCTAAGTGACAAACATTTTACTAGTATTAATTATATATATATATAATAATATACATATTATTTTATATGCACTGTACTTAGTGGAAAGCGCTCAATATCAGTGATAAAGCTAACATATTCATTTGTATGGATATGAGTTTGTGACCCTTGTTTCACGCTTTTGCGATCATCAGACTTGTTTATTATTTAAAATTGGATCTATTTATGTTTGTTTGACTATGTTTGGTAGTGGCAGGGGTACCTTCTGCTGTGTTTGGGGTGACACTCTCATACGCACAGACACACATATATACAGGTGTATGCATTTTGGTTCACACAAACACATCCATATAAACAATCCGAGGCTAGGCGCAGATACATATCCATGCATTCGGGCATACATACATAAGCAGTTGTAATTCTATTTAGGTGTCGAGACCGTAGCTTTTATACATGTGGCGATGTCCCTTCTAATAAGGAGTGGATAGGTGTGTCCATGACGCTTTTCAGATCTACCGCCTTCGTCGTCAAAAAACTTAGACTTCCTCACACACACACATACATACACACATGTAGAGGCGTACAGTAGTGCTTTTAAACACCGTCATTGTTTTTATCATCGTCATTATTATTGTTATATTATCTGTATTATTATCATTATCATCATGATTACAACATCTGTTATCATAATTACGACATACATAAATCGACTTAGTTACGAAGGACATTTGAATCAAGCAAGGCTGAATAATGCCTTCAAGCGAAATCTTTCTCATCATAGACTCTCAAAATTTCATATCTGCTCAGTTTTGTATCCGAACGTAGCAGTTTCTAAAGGAGTAATGACTTTTGATTTATTAATCAGTCAGATTTTATCATTGAAACGATATTTTAAGTGGTTACCCATTTTGGAGTAGACGCTCTGTTTATCTATTAAACAGTATATTTATCTATCTTCGTCTACTGGCCTGAATGTTTGAGAAATCTTATTATAAAAAAATATGCGCCCTTCGGTAGCATTGGAACATTCATCCTTCGTGACTGAGTCGGAAGAAATACATCGACTCTTACTAATATTTCTTCTGCCAAGGTGGCACAGATTCGAAAGTCTACTCAAATATGGGCATCCACTAAAGATAACGTTTAAAATTAATCGACAGATATAATATGCTTACATTTACGATTAGCGTATACGTCAAACTATCTCTTGAGAAAGAAAGTTTAAAATTACTTAATTCGTGTCAATTTTGCATCCCTATGAAACTGAAGAGTATAATGTGCATTTTAGATACTTGATGCATTTTTTTACCGTAAAGACAAAAATGCCTCGCAGGCAACAAAAGATATTTGCTGTGTACCGTGAAGGTGCTTTAGCTGACAGAACTGTACAAAAGTGGTTCGCTAAGTTTTGAGTTGGTGGTTGTAGTTTGGCTCATGGCAGATTCCTCTCACTACAAATGACGACAAAATTAAGACACTGATTGTGAATAACGCAGGAATTGTCAGAAACACTAAATTTATCAAAATTCACCATCCATGAGCACTTAGCAAAGCTTCGGTACTCAAATCCCTACGATGTTTGCTACCACAAAAAGTGAAAAGAATCTTCTGGATCGCATTTCATGTGATTTTGCTGTATAAACGCAATGAAAATGCACCTTATTTTGAAGCAAATTGTGACGGGTGATGAGAAATAGATCGTTTACAACAATGTTCAGCGAAAAGGATCCTGTGGTAAGCGACATCAGCCAACTTTATTCATCTCAAAAGTCTTCATCCCTAAGAAATTCATGAAAGGAAAGGCATCTTGTATTATGAGCTTGAAAAGTTCTGCTGGACGAATTAAAATTAACAATTCAAGACAAACGCCCAGAATTGTCAAACAGGATAATGCCAGACATCGCATTTCTTTGGTGACCGGGCAAAAATTGTTGCAGTTTGGCTAGGATGTGTTACCCCACCCACTATATTCACCAGACATTGCTCCTTTGTATTTTCATTTATTCAGGTCCTTGCAAAATTATCTCAGTGGTAGAAATTTTAATTCTTTGGATGTCATAAAAAAAAATCTACCTTAATGAGTTCTTTGCCGAGAAACCACCAAATGTTTCGGCCTTTATACGCTCCGGCCTTCTCCAGGTGATTGAAATTTCGAACCGAACCCTTTATTTCATCCACCGGGTAGATTGTTCTAGTTCCAAGTGCCATGCCTCTTCCGGATGCAGTGTTGAACCAAAAACTTGGAGAAGTTAAAGGGAAATAACTGAAACATCTGGAAGAGGCATGGCATGTAGAACTAGAACAATCTACCCCGGTGGACGAAAAAAAAAGTACGGTTCGAAATTCCAATCTTCTTGTTTAAGTTGGTGAATGCTAGCATAATCCTTGCCCTCAGTTCATCTTCGATGTTACAAGGAGTTTTGTTGGTCTCTCGCGCCCCAAAACATAATAATCAAGGAGGTTGCAGGATCTAGGTGGTCAGATGTAAGAGTTGATGTGGTCGCAGAAATTGTCTGACAGCCATGGGCTCTCCTTTATGTGTGGCATGGTGCAAAATCCTGTTACCAAACAGAGGGTCTTCCAGCAGCCACCATCTTGACCCAGGGTATCATTACCTCCTTAAGGCACTTGATTTAGGCCTCCGTGTTGAGTCTGAGGCCCTGTAGGAAGATGAATGGATGCATCATGTCGCCATCAGTACTGATTACTCCAAACACATTTGTAATCACCATTAGACTCATCCAACTCTTTCCGAATCCTCTGCCTTGTCCTCAGATTAACACCCAAACAATCGTATTGGAGATTCCGGTATGAATTCTAAGCAGTACAGCAAGCCGATTCCAAATTTCTAGCGGAGTGAATTGCGTCATGGTGCTCTTTTTCTCGGAGACGACGTCCAACTGAACCTACTATATTTTGCAGTCGACAAAATCAAAACAAACGAAGCGCATGCGCAAAATTAAAATACAAAATGACAATTTACCTATTGCACCCTGATATATGTGTGTCTCTCTCTCTATATATATATATGTATGTAGATGTAAATGAGTATACATATCTATCTATCTATCTATCTATCTATATATATATATATATATATATATATATATATATATATAGTGATATTAGTGGTCAATGCATATATATATATATATATATATATATATATATATATATATATATATATATATATATATTCCCAAGAGGATAGAATCCAGGTAGAAGTCAATGTCCAGCGTAGAGTAAGAATATAATATAAAAGGCTCAAACACTAATATTTGATGGTTATAATTTATTACGTTGGAATCATAATCACGATCCAATACATCAGACCTACAAATTAAAAAAATGCATCAAATTCAAATATATATATATATATATATATATATATATATATATATATATATATATATATATATATATATATGTGTGTGTGTGTGTGTATGTATGTATGTGTGTGTATCAAATGACGTTTAGTATTTTAACACACGTGTTTAGAAAAAACATGTATGATTTGAACTATATTTTTCTGTGTCGTTCTGTTCATATCTATCTATCAGGAACTGTTCATATATATATATCTCGATATGTTTCTATCTATCTATCTCGATATGTTTCTATCTATATTTTCTCTCTCTCTCTCTCTCTCTCTCTCTCTCTATATATATATATATATATATATATATATATATATATATATATATATATATATATATATATATATATATATATATATATATATATATATATATATATATATATATGGGGTCACCCCAAGAAATGAAATGGTTAGTAAGCTTGTCTGGCGAGAACAATTACAACTGAGTAGTGAGTTCAATCCTCACTGGATACCCCATACTCACTTCCTTGTGCCACATCTAAGCTACGCTTGGAAAATATGTGTGTGTGTGTGTTCATATCTATATGTCTATTTATCTATGTCATGTTTAGCTTCGTATGGCACAATGTCAAATAGATAAAGGAGTTTCTATTGCACCAGCTTCCAAATCTTGATTCTTTCTTCTTTTTTTTTTGTAATTTGAACACTAAACATTACCATCGGTGACGAAGACGAAATTCTAGTAAACCTAACAAATTTGGTAGTTAGATATACATAGGTCTGCATATCTGCTGAGATTGGCGCAACATTATCTTCCTACTCAACTAGTCGTCTCTGCATATGTGTACTTCAAAAACCTACGATAGCTACGGAGTATCAATGATTCTTTTTCTACACTGGCCTTAAGTGTGTAATTGATAGACTCCGGACAATTTAAGAGTCTACCTACTTTACGTTCCACTTGTCGCAAGACAAAGTCTCCGTTTGGTCAAAACCTCAAAGATTTCTGTGTAATGACACATGAGGAAAGAAAAACATTTTTACTTTAAACGAGACACACAGTCTTATGCGCATATACACACAGACACAGACACAGGCACACACACAGACACGTGATTGGACACTCATTAAAATGTGAATGAATAAATCAAACTATATCAATCCTCTTGTATGACAGCGAACACTGAAACAATTCTCCTCACAGATGAAGAGAAGCCTGAAGGCAACAGAAATTTGGTTCTACAGAAGGATGATGGGAATACTATGGGTTGAACGAAAAAGCAACGAAGTTTTAGGGAAAATGAAAACGAAAAGAACACTTAGAATCAGAAAGAGACAAGTGAAATTTCTTGAACATATAATGAAGAAGGCTTGGAGAAATCGACACTCACAGGACATATTCAAGGCAAAATGGACAGTAGGAGATCTACCTTTTTTGTTTTAATCATTTCACCCCAAGCAAGGCCATAAAATCACTAAGACATAAGGGGTTATTAAGTGTGTGAGGGTATGAGGATTAATGTGAGAGAACAATAAAAGAACAGGAATTAAAAAGACAAAAGACATTGAATTACAATTTTTGAAGATTAAAGTGGACTAAGAAGTTCATCAGAACGATTGCCATGAAAGTATTTATAGAAGAGGCACAGGGAAGCTACGTTACGGCGGTGGTGAAAATGACTGAAGACGAGATGCCAGATCAGGACTATTAACACTGCCGATTCTTCATCGTATTTTATAAAGGATTTCTAAATGCAGAAACACCAGACCAGATGTACTAGTAATATTCAAAGCATTGACTTATAAATCTGTAAAATAAATTGTGAATCAAATTTCATAGCAGCAGACTTAGCAAGTGCTTCAATAAAAACGATGAGAGCTTGCGTGATTGAATGGTGGAAAGTGGAATGAGAATGACAGGACAAATGTTATTAAATGCTAAAAAAGAACAGGATTGATTAATTCATTTGTTTTGTTACGGCTTATCAACCTTTAGCAAGTTATTTAAAGCCAGCAAATAATTTATATTGTAAGAAATTTTGAGATAATAATGATTTACTCATACAAGTCATACTAATTAACCCATAGCTGGGGGGAAAGAGGTGAATTCATATTTTACCGAAGTGACTGGAATTGGAACTAGGATCTCCTATTTCTGAATACCAACTCTTATCAATTACACCATTCGCACATGATGACAGAAAATGTAATATCGAAATCCGAAGGTCCATTGGGATAGAAGAAGATGCCTAAAACTAAGTAAAGTATTAAAAAACAGGAAAATTTCGTTAGAAACAAATGAAAGGAGTGCTGAGAAGTAACAGAGATATGACTCTACAGAAGGCTAATGAGAATATCACGGATGGCGCATGTATGAAATAAACAGGTTTTAAGGAAAAATGACTGTTGAAATTTTGGGACACATAGTGAGAAAAGAGGGCTTTGAGAATTCGACACCCACTGGACATATCGATGGCAAAGGGGAGAGGTAGCAGGACATCTACGATTGTGTTTAATCATTTCACCCCAAGCAAGGCAATAAAACCACTAAGACGGAAGGAGTTATTGAGTGCATGAGAATATGAGAAAAAATCATTAAGAAGAGAGAACAATAAAAGAAGAGGAATTAAGAAGACAGGAAATAACGATTGACATTGAAACAGCAATATGGCGAGACATAAAGATGCTGAGAATACTATGCGCCCAGCTTATGCGGAAGTTTCAAGGAAAAATGATTGTTGAAACTCTAGGACTCATAATGAGGAAGGAGAGCTTAAAGAATTTGACTCACAAGACTGGGTGTAAAAGCTGTTTAGAGGATAACAGCGAATAATCTTGTTTGAACGGATGGCAGATCAGAAGTGTAAAGGACAGTAAAGAAACTATCATCGCTAAGAATTACAAATGATAGGAAGTCTCGGAGAGCCATAATCGCTTATATCCTGAAGAGGAAGGTAACATAAATTACATGATGGTAAACAAATAAAATAGCGTGGATTGGAATTTCTATAACAAGGACAAATATATCTACTAATAATATTAGTTAATAATAACAAATGTGGCGGCGATTATTCGGATAAAAAAATATAGCAACTTACTCGGAGCAATGGCGGGACAATGAAAACAGACATGGCTGATCCTGTATGGAGAAAAAAGGGACGGTGACCAAACTCTGTGGAATGAAGTAAAAATACTAGACAGAGAGGGATGCTGGACAACAGTGAACTTAGCATAGAAATAAATACCATATGCGCGTCATTAATAAATACAGAAATTGAAATTATAGGAAAGCTTCAGTACCAACAGTAAGAAAAGATTTGGCGGTGAATGTGTCACAGCAGCGGCTGAAGTGGCGGCAGCAGGCAGGAAAGAAGAGGTTCTATGTTCGTGATTGTCCCGCGGAACAATAACCTAGTGGAGTAGGGTGTTGGTTCGTGAATTTGATGACATACTAATTGCGTGTTCAATCCCTTGGTCTGGTAGTACAGGCTTAGACTCAGTGGAAACAGGGAGAGTTGTATAACTGAACAGAACTAAATAAGAACAAGAGTAAATAAGACAGAGACAACAGAATGAGAATATTCTACTTCCGCAGAGCAGATAAAGTTCTTAAGGCTAGATATATTAAGTCTAAACAGCCTTCCCTCAGTAAGCAGAAATGGTTGCTAGGTTTTAATGTAATCTATCTGTGATTTAGATTGCTGATTCTCTGGTAGTATTTTTCTTCCACTTTTTTAGTCGTTTGCACATATTTATGTTTTGTCCTCGATTGACCTTTGAAGAGCGAGGAGCGATAACCAGTTAATGTCATTTTCTTTTGTTTTTGTTATGTTTTTTAATTCATCATTCTATGATGAGTAATATTTTTTCTTCTCTTTGCTCTTCTTCCTCCTTTGTTTTACTATATTTGAATATATTATGTGAATATATACATTTAAAAATGTCCGTTTTTAATGCCATGATAACATTTTGCATTCGCACATATTAATTAAATAAATTGGTCAGTTCGAAATTCCTTGTATGTGGCCAGGTTCAACAGTTACTTAAGAAAGGCCGAACGGCACAACGGCCGTAACGTTACGATAAAAAAGATTAAGACATTAGTCTAAAAGCAAAAAAAAAGCGATACCTAAGGTTTAAAATGCATTTTAAAAATGAAATATATTTCTTGAAGCTTTTATTTTTAATTCCAAGCTAATAGATTAAATATTATATATACTTTGCTGTATTTCAAACTGAATTTAAATTGATTGGAATGACTTTTTTTTATTTCAGTAAAAACAATAAAATCACCCATATTGACGAATTTGTCAGCACAACACAATTCTCCTTATTAAAAAATCTTTTAAAATAAAATATACTTTTCTGAAACGTTTCTTGAGAGATGTTAGCTGACTTAAACAAATATTACTTACGTTTAGTTTAATATATCGCAGAAAATCTTTTTTTTAATACGGAGGTCGATGTTTTATGAAATGTTGACACATATGTCAACAGTCCAAGTTATTTTGGTTTTATAGTTTCATTTACAAACACGCTTTCTGAGAGAATATTAGAAAATTACCAGTGAATTTTAAATTTGCTATAGTTACCCTTCTTATTTTCTCATAATTCCGTATTTACAAAAATCGGCTCGTTTTATACAAACACAAAAAATTACAAATTATTTAAAAAAAATAATGAGGCCGCTGAATTGTAGTAAGCTTTCCTATTTATTATTAGTAAATACAGTTTTTATTTAATAAAAATATCACTTAATCCACATAAATTAATACAGAATTTTAAAAGATTTAATAGTTTATAAATTATTCTAATTATTTTGTTAAAATGAAAACAATTATTATAAAAATACATTATTTATCTAAAATGTTTTTCTTCTGACAACAGTGTCTATAATATATTTTATTCATAAAAGCAATTAAAAACTTTTCAACTTAATGTATTAGTTTTATTGCATTTTTTATTTTACGTTTCAGAGCAGATTTTCTGTAGCTGGGGTCTTGTTTGATCAAATAAAATTGATGATTTAAATTCTACGGTGCTTATAAGTAATATTCATATAACTATTAAGCGCTGCAAAAAAGAATTTCTCAACAATTCATCAAATTAAAAGATGTAAAAAAAAAAACAAACCTACCAAGATTTTACTAAAAAAGAAACGATTCATGAATAATTTAATTCAAATATGAATAAGTCCTGAGAGTTTCATAAAAATCCGACTATTATTTGTCACCGCAAAAAGAAGCTCATATTCCTCAGACTAATTTATGGCCCATACGATTACGCCGGTAGAACACGATTTTAACCAAAATTTCGAAGATTCTACAACGGATTAAAAAATATGTTTTTCTTCAAAAAATCCTTCGATGTTTTCTTTTACTAATAACGCAGATTTTGATGATAAAGCATTATTTTTATTAAGTTTTCAAGATTTTTTTTCATCATGTATGCTTATCTTTAGGGAATCTTTCGAGGTACTTACATTAGGACGAATTTACGTGAGGAAGGCCGGAAAACACAACGGCTGAAAGTTAGGGATAGCAAGTTGCGTAATAGTGTAGCCCTTGGCCAAAGTAGTCTGCTCTTTGAGAAGCTGCTCTAGCACGTGAGATAGCAAACTATTTTGGGATATAGTCAGTATAATGACTTTCATAACCATTCGACCATTAGTTCCAGACAGTGACGTGCAGAGTTTAGGTGATGTTTTGTGATGCCTGGGGCCAACCCCTTCATTGTATGACCCCAAGACTCAAGTGGTGGGGGGGATATAGGGCCTAGTACTGGTAGATGTGATAAACATTTTATTCAAATTAAATATAAACTAAATTTTTATTTCACTCTTTGATTGGATTCCCTCCCAATATGGATGTCCGGGGTCGTCGCTCCCTCTGCCCCACTATTCTGCACGCTACTGGTGCCAGACGAAGTTGGCACTATTAAGTCTATGGATGTGTGCGTATACAGGCCCTATCCTTACAAAAGGTATTCTCAAACGGTATAAAAAAGCGCGTTGCATGCCTCCCCAGTGTCAACCTTGTGCCATGTTACGTTTAGCAGTCAATTCCATGAATACAGAATCGTAGAACAACAGCACTATGAGAGTCTTTCTTAACTCCACCCCAGAGACAGGCACATCCGCAAGCAATAGAAATCCTACACAGGTCTCTCGTCATAAACGCATTCATATACAAACAATATGACACACACACTCACACGCACTCTCTCTCTCTCTCTCTCTCACACACACACACACACACACACACAGACACACACACACACACACACACAAACACACAAACACAAACACAAACAAATATGTGGCCAGTCTTGAGTAGGTCGTATCTTTTTACAATTTCCTTGTGTCGAATCTCAAGCGTGAAGCTGGAGTTCAAAAAGGCGGTCAGTCTGTGGTCACCTAATTGACGTGGGAAAATGTTAGCGTTTAAGAACCAGTTCAGGTTGATTTGAAGAACGGGTTCAGGGTGAGGGTCAGACCCTCTTTGAGATCATCTTTGAGAAACATTTGAAATAAATTTCTATTTTGTTTCAAAACTAAAGGAGGACCAATTCACATTTAGATATCAATTTAACATCAGTTTTTAGAACCCTTCGGCCTTTTTTTTTATAAAGATGGCAAGTGTTCTGATGATCTTCTTCTTTGGTACATGGGCTCCATGAATTTAAGCGCAGTACTAAATTGGCAGCGAGGTCTCATCATTTTACTACTGAAATTGCTAGATAGAACCATAAGATATGTTAACAATCTTTTCTCTCGCACTTCTCGCTTGTAGAACTTTCTTCCGTCTTCTTGCTTTCCTCTCAACTAAGATCTTCAAAAATTTAAAACGTATCGTTAATCGCCCTCTTCTGCTTTTTATTAAATTCCTGTTCTTTTATTGTTCTTTCTCTTGTAAAGAAATTTTGATACACAGAATCTTGGCAATCTTTGTTCTTCGTGCTAACAACAAAAAAAACTGTTATTTTAACTATCTTCACCCCTCGGCAATGTTTATTGCTTTAAAAAGCGATGATTAGAACTGTAATAAAACCTAAACATATGAAATTGAGTTTATACATATTCTTTGTTCTTGAGAATTGGCAAGAAAGATAATAAACGCTATTTATTTATTAGATTGCTTATTTGAATGTTTGGCAAAACATCGGTCAATTAGCAATCGATTCGAATTTTATAAAATGGTAAATAATAAGGATTTCTTTAAACTTGGTTCACATGTTTTTATAATTTAATAAATGTTTAATAAATGTTTAAATTGAGGAATAAAACTTATTTTCATATTTATTTCTTTACAAACTGATAAATGATAAATATTAAATTATATTAGTTTTTAGAATTTTGTAAATAAACAAGATAATAAATAGTATTTAATATTTTTGTTGTAAGTTCTCAAGAATGAAAACACTCTATAAATTCACTTTCATCATAGATTTAGGTTTTATTACAATTCTAAATATTTTTCGAACATTAAATATTGCCTATGTATGAAGGTATTTAAAATAATATTGGGGTCACGGAAAGAACCAAACTTGGGGTCACGCGAAGAACCGTCCTTGGGGTCAGGGGAAGAACCGTCCTTGGGGTCACGGGAAGAATCGACCTTGGGGTCACAGGAAGAACCGTCCTTGGGGTCACGGTCGTATATATATATATATATACATATGCCGTATATATATATATATATATATATATATATATATATATATATATATATATATATATATATATTTAGTTAGATTGATGTGAGTTTGGGTTTCACGCTTTTGCGATCGTCAGAGTTTGCCTGACGATCGCAAAAGCGTTAAACCCAGAGTCACAAACTCACATCAATCCAACCAAATATTTTAGCTCTATCTCTGATATTGAGCGCTTTCCAATAAGTACCGCGTATATATAAATAATATATATAATATATTGCACAAAAACACACATACACATATATACATACACTTTTTATATATATATATATATATATATATATATATATATATATATATATACACATTTTACACATCAAACAATGAGAAAAACTGGACATTGAAACACCCACAGAAAGAACTAATGAATGTCACGCAAGCCAAAAGATAAATGTCTTGTCATTAACAAAAGTCCTTTTGATATTCCGTTTTGTTTTGTTTTTCGGACACGAAGTTTTAAGATTCTCGAAATATTCGTAATTACCGTTCCATAGAGATATTATTAGTAACGTGTTCATTTTAACGTCACAAAGGAGCAGAAAAATATTGGCAGGGGTAAGAGTATCAAGCGGTGAAAGTGTATGAAACGCCCATCCTCATGTTGCAAACGATCATAGAATTTGGATGAAATGTTCTTCTCCATGGGGCATGTTCACCAGGCCTTAACTCTTCAAACTATCATCAGCACTTGTTTCGTTCAAAGCAATATACCTTTTTTTTTGTCTAGGCAGCCTTTTAAAGAATTTCTAAACATTGAAAACTCCTTGAAAATCGAATCAAAGATGGAAAATCATGTATAGCGAGTCAAAAAACCACAGAAAGACTGAATTATGATGTCATCAATGGATAATGGATTTATATGGATAAAAGTCTATTCGTATTTTGTGTACATATTTTCGTTGCTTTTTGCATAACATTTCGGACGATACATTCTTCAGTCTTCCTCAAATGCTTGTGGTATCTAAGATCATATTATATACACCTGAGTAAATATACGCCCACGTGATTCAGCTTCAGGTCATATCTATTTGTATCGCCAGTGAGCTGTTTATCAACACATGATTGCCGGCTTCGGTTTATGTAACAATTTACAAATTTTGCCTGTCATAACTGCATCACCTTAATAGAAAAATATTTAATGTCATTTAAAGATTGACAATAAATATTTAAAGATTGATTTACAGTGGTTTTTAATGGATGTGAGTCTCTTGAGATGAAATGATTTCACTTCCTAAATTAACATATTAATATCGTTGAACAAATATTGCCATTATATAAATTCTTCTTCTTTTAAGGGGAAGTTGCCCCAGAAGAAGTTTGAATTTTGCCAGACTTAAACATAATTCCTCCTGCCTTTATCTAATATTAGTCAGACTCCTCTTTCATTTATCTCACTTCCTGCATTTAATAATTTTATAATAAAATCCACGTTATCATATTACCAGGATATATAAGAATTCTGTTTTATGTTTTTCATTTCCTAACTTCTCACATCACGGCCTATATATATATATATATATATATATATATATATATATATATATATATATATATAATTATAAAATATTATTTACAGATCAAACAATAAGAAAAACTGGGCAGAGAAACCTCTACAGAAACAACTGATAAATGTCATGCAAGCCGAAAGATAAATGTCTTGTCATCAACAAAAGTATACAAATTCATATATTTAATTTTTACGGTTTATCAACCATTTGCAGGTCATTTAGAACCAGATATTTTTTATATATCTATATACATCCTGCGGCGTTGTCAAGTTCTTTTTGCCCTAACAGACTAATACATAAGATAATCTGACATATAATATTATGCATTTACTTAAATTAGAAATATAACGTTACGAAAAAAAGTCAGGCTGAAACTAGTGAAAACCTTTTTCACTATCGCGCTCATAATATAAAAGTTCCGGATAATAATTCGAGATTAAAGACATAATGAATTTGATTCGGTTTTGGAAATTCGAAAATGTAATAAAATATTAAATATAAGTTATGAGTCGATTTTAACAAAACTTGTTTTAATACTATATATATATATATATATATATATATATGTGTGAATATATATATATATATATATATATATATATATATATATATATATATATATATATATGTGTGTGTGTGTGTGTGTGTGTGTGTGTGTGTGTGTGTGTGTGTGTATGTAAATATAGGATTAATGTGAGTAATAGTGTGTCACTTAGCTGATAGATGTTACCTTCAGCATCCTGACTCCAGAGTTTCGTAGATTGATCTGTCCGTTCAGTTTTCAGGGGGTATCAGTAATTTACTACTTACATTTTTTTCGATTTTTTCCTTTTATGTATATTTAACACTGGTGTAAATTTAATTCTGTATTTTGTGTGTTCGAATGTGTACTTGTAAGCGAGTGCGGCCATGCGTGCGTCTCTGCGGGTGTGTGTTCGCTCGCGTGCGCCCGTCTACGCAGATGTGCTTACGTGTAAGAAGACGTGATCATTTTCGTCTTGTTATTTTTATTTATTTTTTTTACTTGACACTCGTTCATTTAGCCTTCTTTCTTCTTTTTTGCCTTTTTTTTTCTTTTTCCGACTCTGGCTAATTTTTGTCTCGGTTTGCTCCATCTCGAGAGAAATGACAGATTTTTAATTTTTATTTATGGGTATTATTTTTTTTTTTTTTTGATAAGGAAGTTGCATTTCCTTTTCTACTTTTAAAAAAAAATAATTGATATTAATGTTTAAATGATGAATTCACTGGGGTATTATATCATTTTTTTTAATTTAGTTTGGTGGTATCATAAGTATTAATTATAGAAGGTTAAATTTATAATTATATTTAATTATTATTGACAGAATTTAAGTGCATATGTCTGTGTTTATAAGCCTATGTATACACACACATATAAGTATACGTATGTGTCTATATGTACACATAAACGTGCGTACACAGGGGCATATGTTTTGTTATTAATAAACTCCTGCTTAAATGGTGAAGTTATTTATTATTTAAGTAATATTTTAATATTATTTTTCACACACACACACACACACACACACACACACATATATATATATATATATAATACTGTTTATTATAAACAGTGCATTTACTTAAATATTTGTCTCTATAAAAAGAATGTATAAACATAAAAATGTCTTAAAATAATTGTCGGACTTTGTCCATATCATAATGTGTGACGTCATATTCATATATATATAAATGATAAAATATATGTGTGTGTATGTATGTCTGTTATTAATATTCACCGCTTTATTGAGTGCATTGACAAAAAAGGAGATTATGTACACAAAGCAATGTTTTTATACTTACTTTTGAAACAATTATAACTTTAGGCATATGAATATATAACTTTATACTCGAAAGGTCCTTGGTTCGCACCACTTCTAAAGTTTGACTAAATTACCAAACATCAAAATTTCTTTTCTTGATAAGATCGGCTTTAGAAAACCTCTTTACGTACATATACATTTGTATGGAACAATATTTTAACCCGAGTTCATTTTCCGTCATTCTTGACGATTAATCATTCTGAATTTGATGTCTTTTATCAAATTAGCTTAAGGAAAACAGCTTAATACGTGAATTGGTAATAAGTAAGAGAAAATTAATAGTATTTTAATGCAATAATTATCAATACTTTATTATAATGACTTTTGCGTAAGTATTCGGCCCACTCAACAAATATTTTGAGGTTTCTTTTTATTGTTAATAGGCGGTTTTCCGATAAGGCTTCTGCGTCTCTCAGATGCAATTTTCGACTGTTCTTCTAGGCTGAATAACTATAAAAATGTTCAGATTTAATGTCTTCCGTTTATAAAGAGTGATTTTCAATACATGCTCCCAAGTGTTCGATTGGATTTAGGCCAGGTGATTGAGAAAACCATTTCATTGTCCTAACCTTTTTCTGCTTAAACCATTCTGAAGTGATTTTTATATGTATGCCGCGGATCTTGTTCTCTTGTTGGAAGATATAAAGTCTAAGTTGAATAGCAAAAGATAAAATTATTTTCGAAAGAATAAATTTATATTTTATTTTAACGAATTTGTTTCATTTCTGTTCTTGTGATATATCAACCCTAATTACCATGAATTCTTGTAAATTCTTTCTGTTCTGGTGAGTTATCATACTTAACGAACCCTTTTTTACCAAGAGCGCATTTTTTCTTTCTCTCCAAATATAATATTGTTTTCGTCTGACTAAAGGACTCCATTCCAATATAAATTATATTTTTTTCTGTATTTTCTTCTTTATTAGTAGCATTTTTCGTCCAAGCTGAGAAATCTTTCTCGGTTCAAATACCAAACAAATTAGTGACACGTATACATTTGTCTCGGCGTTCTTCAGATATCTCTGAGTATCCTTTATGCTTGATCGATTTTCTATTGATATTTTTTTCTGATTTGAGTCGCCGCTTGTGTTAAAATCTTCCTTCCACAACCTTGCAAGCGCTGATGCAGTCCAAATTTCTTTCTATTTAAGAACTCGTAGTTACTACAATGGAATGGACTATGTCATTCCTTATGGAAATTTTCTACAAGACTTCTCCGGATTTCTAATTCTCAATCAATATCTTTTTCAACTCCTTGGAATAGTCCTTGATTTTCGTCAAGATTAAAAAAAAAAATTAGTCAAATATATTTATATGATGATTTAAAATATCCCACATTGTATTAGCGGCAGTTTTGTTAATAAAGGCCATATGCTGTATGTAAATTTACCGTAGAAGACTCAGAAATTAGTGCACTTTCTATAAAATTAGAATGCTGAACAAGGTCGACCTCAATTATTAATTTCTTGCACATTAATGAATGCAGGGATCATGTGATCGGTACTTGTATGTTCAGGCCACACACACACACACACACACACACACACACACACACACCTATATATATATATATATATATATATATGAGATAATGATATATATTTTTATATATCAAGAAAAATATTGGGGAAAAATGTATGATAAAGTGGAAAAAACGTTTCGTTCTGTAGGACTTCATTGGACTAAATTTGTTATGTCGGTGCCACTACACATGCGCGCGAAAGAGGGATGCCGGGAATTTTTAATTTTAATTAATGAATTATTTTTAAAGCCTAGCCGATTTCATTTAGAGTTATTTTCTTTTACTTTCCATCACTTTTGTTATTAGTTATCCCACACTGTGGTAATAGAAGTTTTGCCAGGAATGGTGAAATGTAATTGCCAGTACTCCTTGTTTGTACGCATGTGTAATCGTACCAACATAACAAATATGATACGACAAAATCTTCTTCATAATTTTGCCTTCTACTGTAGATTTGTAAGTATATAAACTCACAAAACTGTTGACTGTAATTCGTGTTTATGTTACAGGAAAACCACACAATTTCAAGTACTTTTATTTAAAAGCGCCTATTATGAGTCATCGTGTCTGTCTTTACTAGGCGATGCGTCATGTTATTCACACACACAACACACACATACACACACACACACATATACACACACACACATATATATATATATATATATATATATATATATATATATATACAAAATTTACTCAGCGAAATGCAGTCATATCCGTATGAGATCCGGAAAAGTTTAGTCAAAATACTTGGATGTTTTAGAATATGCTTTCTGACTAATTTGCTTCTTTCTCCATCGCTAATACCACCCATTTTGTTTCCTGGAGGAATGACGAAGAGAAAAAAAAATATATACACAGGGGGGTGTTGAAAAGTTTCCGCTCTGTCCCATTTCCCAAAAGATGAGCAAACATGAGAATTTCAGTCATACCGAGAAATTGTCAGTAATTTTCTTCTATTTGCCGTGTCCTTTCTGGATGCGGGGGATAATGACTCTCCACAACTTCTGTAGCTCTTAGCAACGCTTGTCCCTTTCATCTCCCTCCCATTCTGCGTAATGCCGTCCATTCATATACGTATGCAGCCTGTTGTCTTCTTCTGTTCCTTTTCCTTTCGTGAATGTCAAATTCTCAAAGCCTTCCTTCCTCATTATGTGGCCGAAACATTTCAACTGTCTCTTTTTGATTCTAAGTATAAATGTATATTTAATAATAAAAACAAGTCATTCAATAGTGAATTTACTTATGACTATAATCGAATAACATTCAGGTTTCTTATTTGGTGTTGGGTTGGAGATGCTCGGAATGTTTCTTAATCTATGACTAATTGATAAATTTCAGGATTGATATTTTTGCAATGCAAACTTAATTATTGAAGTCTCTGAAGAATCAATTTGGATGGGGAAAATTATTTTTTAAAATAACGACATATTTGTTAAAACGAGTTGTAAAATAAATATTTATATGAGCTTCGGAGAATTTAAGAACAAAGTGTGTTTATAGTTGAAATCTAAATAAATAAACGGCAAATTCTGTCTGTCCGTCGGTATATTGCGTGGTGTAAAAAGAGAGCGGCTCTGACACGCGAAACCACTCGTGCGCATGGGATGACGAAAATTCAAAGCTATGAAACGTAGCAACATTCCATCTTTGATTTTTAAAGGGAGCAACGAGGTCCAGACATATGGACTTGCCACTCAACGATTTTCAACATAGAGAAACAATCCGCAGTTGGTTGTGCGTATTCTGTGAGCGGAAGGAGAACTCAACTCAAAACCATTGAGTTTGGGATTTGAAATCTGATTTTCGGTTTACCGAATGTTGGCCCAGTATGGAGCATGCATCATGAATTAACGAAAGTTGTATGAATGGGTAGAAGAACTTTAAAGTGGGAAGGACAAGTGTAACGGAACTAAGCCAATCTGATCAATCGCGAACTGAAGAACACACCCAAATGGTGAATGCCTTGATCCGTTTTTAAATATTTACCAAAACCAGAAGAATTTACGTTAGAACATTTGTTAATAGTTTTTTTTTTTTTTTTGGCTATTAAAGCCAACTCCACCCACCGCAGAGAATAGATTCAATCCTAGTACACGAAGTGTCGGGTGGATGGAATTGATTAGCCTGGGAGTGCAACTAATATAAGACAAACTCAAATATTCCCATTCCAAAATTCAAGAAGGAAGTGCAAATATTATTTTAGGCAACGAGATTCTATTACTGACCGATTGACTGAATACTCCATCAATACTTTTTCCAGCAGAATAATAAACTGCATTATCAGTTTGTTTATATTGTGTGTGTGTCTATTTTTGCATATTAATTTAACTATCAATCTCTATTTCTTCACTATATATTACGATAATATAAAAGGAGACCAACCAACGAAGCTATAGATAAGAACTAATGAATATGTATATTAATATATATACATATATGTGTGTGTTTTTTTTTAATTCATTTAAAGTGTTTTATTGTATATAAATATATATATATATATATATATATATATATATATATATATATATATATATAATTATTTATATATTATATGCGCGGTAGCGTTGTTTAGAGATATCATTGTTTAAAATAGTTTAACGTTCTTTTATTAGAAAGGGTTCAATATCAGAGATAGAGTTTCAGTTAACATATTTGGATTGGATTATCGGTATTCGGGTGTGACATTATAAATACCTGAAAGTTAATACCAAGGTTTCAGACAGCTTTTGCGATCGTCAGACAACTGGGCGCAATCGCAGATTAATGAAAAGCGAACAATAAAAGAACAAGAGATAAGAAGAAAACGATTGGCATTGCATTTACAGGGACACAAACTCACATCAATCCAACCAAATATTTTATAAAATATATGTCACAAATACGCTAAAATATATATATATATATATATATATATATATATATATATATATATTCTTCTTTGATTTATCAAAATTTCTAAATATATAGCAGAAACACCAGACTATATGTAGCAGCAAGGATGAATTATGACTTATAAATATTGTGTGTGTGTGTGACCTAGGAATTGATTCAATATAATCTTTCTTTTTCAATAGGATTAACACTCTTCTGGAAGTTAAATATAAAATTTCAGATGATTAAACAGTATCTAATTGACGTTATATTCGGCGTATAGTTAATTTTAGATCAATTACCAACTCGAGAGTTTAGTTGTAAAGAAATAAAACATTGTCTGTCCGTAATTGTTCGATCCACTTGTCAGGAGGTATCAGCAATTGTCTGCAGATTTTCTCATTTTCGTCATTGTTATATTGAGTTAAAAGCAACAATTCGTGCGCTTTTTATTGATGTTGGATTGAATTTTCCTTCTTCTACTGGGGTGTACGTCTACGAAACTCTGGGTCGGGGGTTGAATATAACATCAACCAGTTAAGCGATCAAATTTTATATTTTTGTATTCATTCAATTAATGCCCTGTCTCTGATATCGATCACTTTATTGCAAAGACTTCTTGCCTCAAATGCCCTTTCTTTCAGGTTCCCACTGGTTGACAGCATTTCTAACTTCACCATACCTTTGTTATATATATATATATATATATATATATATATATGAAGAAAGAAATATAGTCTTAAGGTGTGCTATAGTTATGGGATAAAGTGCCTCAATATCAGAGATAGAGCG
This sequence comes from Acanthosepion pharaonis, assembly GCA_903632075.3. NCBI lineage: Eukaryota > Metazoa > Mollusca > Cephalopoda > Sepiida > Sepiidae > Acanthosepion > Acanthosepion pharaonis. The sequence continues at coordinate 1,264,510 of CAHIKZ030000172.1, forward strand.
TGTGTAAATATGTGTATGCTCGTGTGTAAGTACAAATATTGAAGTCAACAGCTAATTGACGTTATAGTTCGTTTCATGCTCAGACGCACATTTCGTGATCCTGACGATTGTGTCAGATTTTCTCAGTCATGAAACAGACTGTCGCTCAAATTTTATATTTTTGTATTCATTCAATTAATGCCCTGTCTCTGATACACACACACACACACACACACACATACCATATATATATATATATATATATATATATATATATATATAAATATATAGGGTCCCCCACCAAAATTGACATCCTTTTGCAGTCTAATATCTACTTCTCGCTTAAATGTTCTCAAATTTTAACAGAATGTGTTAAAACTAAGTTGAATGTTTATTTTTTTTTCCAGGGTGTTAGAATATGCCCGAACAGTCAAACACTAAAAATGCTCCAACTGGAAAGCAGATTTAGACATAGTAAGAAAACTCAAAAGCGCTTGAGAATGTGACGCAAGACATGCTACAACGTGTTTGGCAGGAGCTGCACTACCGTCTTGACGTGTGTCGTGTCACAGGTGGTGCGCATATTGAAGATTTGTGAATCTTTATGAAATCGGTTATCAATTCTAGATGCCTTTGAATATCTCGTTCGAATATCGATAAATACATCTTTTATTGTTGAATTTAAATTCGTTTGCCTGGTATATGTAGTCACTCAGCTATTCACGTTTTAAATTATATCAATTTTTTTGTTCAAACTCTCTACCAGTCACCTAATCAGGCACAAATTTTCAATGATGAGAAGAGGGCAACATGTCTAACAAGAACCGATCGAAACATTTGATCCGATCGAATTTGAACAGACTCAATCACCTCAGCATCTTTTGTCAAAAGTTGTTTAGATCTACAAGAGATAGACAATTTTGTGGAGAGTTATGATCGCCAACGTCCTATAGGAAATACGGCATATAAATGATGTTGTGTATGTCGTTATTGATAATACTGTCTCCATTAACTCATCGTTGACTTTTAGCTTGCCATACACATTGTCACTAATGACTCATTATATGACTTCTTACTTGGTTTTTTTTTTAACTTTGTCTGGTGTAGGTTCATCTGTCTTTAATTGATTTATTGCAAACAGCTTATGTAGTTTTTGATCTCTTTATTTATTTTACAAGTTATTTAGTTTCTTTTGATCACTTTCTCTAATATACTCTAAAATTCCACGTTTGGTTTGTAGATTGAATTGTTTTGGATAATGCCATAAGTATTAATCATTTTTTCCTCAAGTTTTGTTTGTCAAAGGCCATGGGATATTTTACTAAATATTGTGTAGAACTCTGTCTAGCCTGAAAAAAGGCAGTAACTCAACGTAGAATTGGTTCCACAATTGGATGAAAAACCTCTAAGCTTTACCGTCTTCATTGATGTCCACAGTTCTCTGATATTTGTAGATGTAGAAACTTGTACATGAAGAGACTTCATCTTATAAATCACACGCACACACACATACACACACACACACACACACACACACACACATATATATATATATATATATATATATATATATATATATATATATATATATATATATATATATAATTAGTGAATGCGCCCACAAAGGAATATTTGTTAAAGTTCGCCTCTTAATCTCACGATTCTAAAATGTCAAAAAACTTTTTCTCCTGCTCCGCCTTCTTTTTTTTTTTTCCTCCTACTCTTTCGCTGTTTCTCCATCACTTTCCAAACATTTTGGTTTGTGGGCCATTTTCATGTTTTCCTTTTTACTTTCTTCCATTCACAATTCCTTTTCGTATTACTATAGCGTAAACACTTCAGATCACAACTTTAAAAAAAAGAATAAATGCATTTCACAGAAGTTAATAGGTTGATCCAGTCTGCTGTGTAAATCTGTTGTAAACTGACTGTCCCTACGGAAGCCAAAACAAATATATTCATACGACGTGATTTCTGAAAAAGAAAAACATTAAATTCATCAGTGTTTAATCGGTAGTAATTTCAGATTACGACTATTTAAAAAATATTTTTTTTAAATTTAAGAAATCACGTGGTGTGATCATATTTTAAATTATTAAAATATTAAAATTATATTTAAACTATTTAAATAGCATATATATATATATATATATATATATAGAGAGAGAGAGAGAGAGAGAGATATGAAATTAATCCCTCCCTATACTCTACCATGTCTCTGTAACTATCCCTTTTACACCCTCTGTTAAATTACAAAAACTTACACTACCCATCAATTTTAATTTCATTTTTAGAAGTGCTATCTGATGATCCGGCGTCCTTTAAAAGGGCTCTGGTGAAATAAATTATTATAATGGTACCTTAAATTGTCTGTTTTTCTTTTTTTTGAATTAATGCTCAGAAGTATGGACAGTTTTTATATACTGTATGTCCACAAAAGACTTATACGAACAAAAAATTGAATAAAAAGCTTAATCGCAAGACCTTGTCAGTCGTCTTTAATATAACTTGTATAAAAGCAGGACTGCTGCCCAAATATAGAATTATATATATATATATATATATATATATATATATATATATATATATATATATATATATATGTGTGTGTGTGTGTGTGTGTGTGTGTGTGTTATTACATCAATAAAAACGTTATTTTTTCTGAAGAAACTTTTTCTTGGAATGAAACGCGTCATTATACTATTTCCCGCCACGTTCTATAAGTACTAATTCACAGATATATGTCTAAGTAGTAAGAGAACTAGCCTTAGAAGTCATTAGTATTGAATTTGTGTTCTTCCTGGCGTTTTTTTTTTTTTTTTTTTAGATCAGAGTATGCTATTTACATTGTGCTGCCTGCTTTCCTCATTCATGACGTTCCGGTCATTTGTACGCTTCCGACTTCTTCAGGTGATATACGTTGGAATTTTAGCCCCCATGGTAGATTGTTCTAGTTCCACGTGTCATGCCTTTTCTGGATATCTCAGTTTAAGTTATTTCCTTTTAGTAACTCAACTCTCCAAGTTTTTGTTCATTGCTGCTGTGGCCAGGTATTGAACTCATAACTCGTTGTGTCAATGCACTGGCTAACTTCAACCAACACTTTTATTCACTGGGCTTCGGTAATAGTAAATTTCCTTGAATATAGCATGCAACTGTGGAATAAACTAATCTCATTAATAATTCACTTGGTTTATTCACGTAATTATTATAATTTTCTGCATCAATTAGTTCAACAATTCAGTCATTTTGCAAACATAGGGAAATGTTTTTAATGCATTTGAGATGACTCAAAAAGTTCGTTCGGTTTAAATATATTTTTAAAATATTTGGTTGGTTTAGTTTGGTTTGGTTTACGGCATATCAACCTCATTGAGTTATTTAATGCAGACAAGATTTTTATTGCTGGCAATTTTTTTTCCAAAAATGTATTGATGGTATTAAAACCTATTTTTATACTTTCATAGTGTTTTGACCCTTCTTTAGTGGTGGTGGGGTTAACTATTTGCCCATAGCTGAGACCCTGACAGGTGTTACCACCCCAGGTCAGGGTGAACACCAGCAATTAAGAGGTGGTTCCATGATTCTCAAAAGCTGATCAAAGGCCTTGCTGTCGGATGTAGTTTATCGTCATGCCCAGAACGGTTAAATATTTAGTATTAAACTTTAGCACTCCTTCTTCCACTCTATTCTTTTTTAAAGCTCCTAATATAAAATGTCGCCGTTGGGATTTCAATCACAGTCGTTTTCGGTTGCTATAGCAGGACATGACAGCACAATTATGAAATACAAACACACTTTGGTGATCTGTCGCCGACATAGGGAGACGCACGTTGTGCTCAACGAGCGAAGTTTGTACAAAGTGTTTAAGTTTCTTTATTTTTTTATTAAGCAATATATTTACAATTTTTGTTCTGCTGTCTTTTGACATTGTCGTGGCCTGTTTAGGGGCCATAAAGAAAGACACGGAAGACGAAGGTCGGTTGAAAAAAGTATATTGAAGATATATACAAAACAATAGTGTTAGTAATAAGTAGATTAGCACTGCGTCTACTACTCCACTTCACTTCTCACTCTACACTCTATCCGACTCTCGCAGTTTGTATTCACACACACACACACACGCACGCACGCACGCACACACACACACACTCGAATGATGTCGTCATCAGAAAGAAGGATAACAGTTAATGGACTGGAGAAACCTATTTTGCTGAAAAACACTTTTAAGACAAAGATTTTATGAATTTCAACCGACAGTAACACCAACTGCTCAGTCAACAAATGCTAAGTGTTTTAATTATGTGAAAGTCGCAACTCGTTTTCAGGAATACAGCCCGGTAGCTCTCTGCTGACCGTTTCTTGCATTTTTCACCTGAGGAACTTTCTTGCGGCTTCCTGCTCTCCTGTCAACGACGATCTTCAAAAATTTAAATGCAATGTCCATCATCATTTTCTGATTTCTTGAATCCTGTTTTTTTATTCTCCTATCTGTTTCTATAATTCTTAGTAATCCCTTGCATCATAGTAGCCATTATTGCTTTGCTTAGGTGAAATGAATAATAATAATAATGGAAATGTACAAAGTTTTCTCAGTGATAGTAAATTTCCTTAAATATATAATGGAACTGCGGAAAACCACATTATACTTAAATCACATCAAAGGCAGTGCCACTTCTAATTGTTTGAATATCAGACGAGGAATCTTTTATCGCCCCTTCTGTTCTGTCTGTCCTTAACCCCCCTTTTGCATGAACTAAACAGCAATAACTATCGATACAATGTAAAAAGAAAGTGTTTAATCACCTATTCTACAAAGACGACAATACGTTGAAGGGTATCCCCAATATTGCAAAAAGTTTCAGTGATGACATATGTATGGATTTCGGATTAGATAAATGTGCAAAAGTTACATTCATGAAAGGGACAATTACAGAAACGCATTAAATTGATTTAGTCTTGGTCACAATGATTAGGGAACTGGAACAAGAAGAAGCCTATAAATTCCTATGAGTCAGCGAAGAAGATGACATGCAGCATAGCGAAATGAAGAAGAAAGTAAGAAAAGAATACTACAGGCTTGTGCGCCTGGTGTTAAATACTGAATTGAATTCACAAAATAGAATATCAGCCATAAACATTTTGTCTGTCCCTGTGGTGTAAGACAGTTTCAACATCGTTAATTGGATCGTAGATGACATTAACTGAATGGATGTCAAAACGTGAAATCTTCTCACTTGCCACCGCTGATATTGATTGTCTGTATGTGTCCACATCTGAAGGAGGCAGAGAATTAGTTCAACTAAGAATGTCTTACAAAACTACAACAATTGGCCTTCAAAGATACATGGAAACTACAATAGACTGGATGATGATCCGTATTAAAAGAACATAAAAAAAAATTTATTCACTAACAAAGGAAGCCAACTAATTGAAAAGGAAATTTCAATTGAGTGAAGAAGAGTAAATAAACCATAATACACCTACTGCAACAGCAAATAAAGTAAAAAAGAAAAGCAAATGCAATGTATCAAATGCAGAAATAAGCCTCTTCATTGTCAATACTACAAGCTGATGCAGAGTTAAAAGCTGAAACTGAAGGCTGTATTCTTGCTGCACAGGACCAATGCTTAAGGACTAGCAAGCACCCATACTGAAAAATTGTGTTGAACCCAAATGCAGATTTTGTGATAAATATCCAGAAACAATTTACGAAACGAAGAGCTTTATCTATGTAAAATCTGTGTGATCCAATGCTTGTTAACTAGGAATTATCAAGCACATATACTAAAATATTGCGTTAGCCCAAAATGCAGATTCTGTGATAAATATCCAGAAACAGTTGATCATATTGTATCAGGTTGCACGGTATTGGCACCCACTGAATATAAAACCCGGCATGACAGAGTGGGCTAATATCTGCACTGGAAAATATGCAACTTCTACAGGAAGGAAACTGAAAGAAACTGGTATGAACACCACCCAGACCTGGTTACGGAGATAGGACCTGTTACAATTCTATGGGACTACACAATACACACTGACAGAACGATCAAAGCCAGCCACCCAGACATTGTTATTAACGACCACAAACAAAAAAAGTGTCTCCTTATTAATATGGCAGTCCTTGCAGTCTGCAATGCATCTTTGGAGATATTCAAAAAGCTGCCAAAATACAAGGACCTTGAAATAGAAATCTCAAAAATGTGGTACATGGGAACATCAACAATCCCTGTTGTAGTTGGAGCCCTAGGATTGATTGGAAAAGATTCCAGTAGACTAACTGAAGTGATTCCTGGAAGTCCATGCCTCAAAGAAATACAAAAAATTGTTCTCACAAGTACAGCCCACACTTTACGAAGGGCTTTATCTATGTTATTTATTTATTTATTTTTTTGTCAGTGGAAAGTGTCATGGTGCCATTTCTAACCTTAGGTCCCTGGGCGGGACCCGGAAAGAAATGTGTAAACGCCAGAAATCAAAGGAAATAATAATAATAATAATAATAATAATAATAATAATAAAACTAGTGCTGATGATATTCTCCACTTCATGTGGATATTTTTAATACTATGTCGTATAATAACGTTCATTATTCTCAAGTAATCTTTCAATTGGATCGTGATCACTCTCAGTTGCTCGATCCGACAGCTCAACGCGAGAGATCTTCAACACAGAACTTTACAAACCATATTTGACACGTTCGATCATTTAAAGTACCTTCTTCACAATTTGCACAAATACTTTTTTTAATTCAATCGCAGAAAATGTAATGTTTTTCTTTCTTCTTTAACGTTAGATTTAATAAATAAAAATACGCTAATCTTGGCAAATTTCTGGTAAAATTCACGCTGTCATAATCAAAAGTGGTCTTTTTAAATAAAGCTAATTTAAACTAAACCCTCCTAATGCTATCCAATAGCATAAAAACGAACGCAATTATTTCGCAATGATTATTTTTTTAAAGTTTATCATATTAGTTATACAGTGAAATGCTTCTAATGACATTAAAATTCTATTTAAAGTAAATATGTCTTAACATTTTTACTTAGTACATGTGCGTGTTTGTGAGTCCGTAAGTTTGACTGTATTGCCGATACAAACCGACCACTGACTGAATATAAAGTGCAAAGAACACATGTAATTTTGCACTCAAAGAACAACTATTAGAAACACTATGTTTTTATGGGAGCGAAGAATGTCATATGATTCTAGCGTCATGTGTCAGTGTGAGAGAGAAGCGGGAAGGGAGGCGGAGTACGAGAGGAGGATGAAAGCACAGATAGACAAGATGGCGGGAGGTGATAAAGTAAAAATGGTTGAAGTCAGTTCTCGAACAAAAGAAAGAGTAAGAAAGCCGAGAGTCAGGTTGAAAAAATAAAGAAAAAAAATGAAGAGAGAGAGAGAGAATAATAGAAGCGCCTCCGCCCTTGTTACTGACAGACATACATGTTAAAAGCACATATGACACAGAGATGCAAATTGGTTTCTAGAGATTTTAAAAATAAACTTAATAATGTAGAAGTATACAGCCATTAAAGCGAAACATCGAAAGTGCTCTGCTGTGGTGCTTTTGTGCCAGACTTTGTTAACCGTAGTAAATAAACTGTGTAAATAGTCAGTGTAATGTTTGATGAGTAAACTCTTGCTGGGGGTACCTGGGTCACGGTGGTCTTCTGTACCCAGAACAACCGTAAGTTTTTCGATTGATGTGCGAATGTTATCAACACACGAAAGTTTGCGCTCACTTTCGCACATATGCCTATGTGAAAATTATTACTCAGGATCAGACGACGCATTGCTGGCTGGCCGGGGGTTGCGGTCTAATGTATAGAATTAACTTTTAAAGCTAAAAACAACGCTGAAAGTGGAGGGATATTAAGTCAAAGACAAACTTAAGAATAATAATTTTTATGGGATTTTACAATACACACAGAGAGCACAATCAAAGCTAATCGCCCAGAGATCGTGATCAAAGATCACAAGAACAGAATCTGCTTTCTTATTGACATGTCAGTCTCTTAAGATGTAGCGTTGAAGACCTTCAAAAAACTATCAAAATGCAAGGTCTTGAAGGAGAAATCTAAAAAAAATGGGCAGATGAAGACATCAATAATTCCATTTGTAGTTGGAGCCCTCCGATTGGTTGGAAAAGGTTACGATAGACTCATTAAGGTGATTCTTGGTAGCCTGGAAAATTCATAAACTTGAGGAATCAACACATATGCTAGGCCACAAAAATCTCCGGAGCCGACCAAGCATAGAAATGAATACAATATGGGAACCAGTAATAAGGAGTGCCAGAGAAAAGCAATAATATCAACAAAAATTGCAATATGAGCTCCGGTGAAAAACATAAATGATAACAGCTGTCTTCCCATTATCACAGAAATGAAAGGCTCGAATCTATGTCATCAATCCCGCAATACATTAGCAGGGTAAACTGGGTTCTGTAGCTTTGGGTGTAAGATAGGCTAAGCGATGAGTTACTCCGAATGCGAAAAAATGTAGAAAAGACAACAGAAAATGACTCAACCATCTTTCCCAAGAACTGATAACAATTCGCAGATAGTTGAGGAAAGGAAGCCGCGGAGAGCCATGATCGCCTACATCCAGAAGGAGCATGGTATCTTTAAAATATTTAACTATTCATATTATCCCATGCCGTCAGGGTACCGTACGGGGTCCTACATAACGTTTTTGGTGATGCGTATTTCCTCCCCAAGTAACATGTTGCATCTTGTACCGGATTAAATGTTAACAAAAACTGCGGGTAATCCCTGGCACGTCCTTTTCGAGCAGTTGTATTCATTACTGGCCCAAAAGCATTAGTCTGAAGAACTCTTTAACGGGAATTAAAATTCCTATTCTGTAATGTTTGGCGTTAGAACAATTTCACGCCTATTACATTCACAATAAGAGTGAAGAGTTAAAACTTAAAAACTAAATGATATCGAATGACATTAAATTGCTTGACAGCTGAGGTTTGTAGACATATTTTAGGGGTCTACGATTGTATAGAGCTTTCATAAACAATTAATAATTTGTGGCTGGTTTGTTTGTCAACAGCTGTGATGTTATTTAATATCGAAGTCAATCTTTTTGTCATTATATTTGGTTAACGAATAGGTAAATATTGGCCGTTTATACTTGCGTCTAGAAACATTTATTTGGATCGGGATAGGTAAATAATGCTCGTGTATATTTGATTCTGAAAGCCTTTGATTAATTTGAGATAGATAATATTGTTCATGTATATTTTAGTCTATAACAATTTACTTTCTACGGGGATAGATAAATATTGTTCGTTTATATTTGAGTCTGTAAGCATTTCTTTCTTTTGAGGATAAGTAAATATTACCAGAGTATTTTTGAGTCTATATATATATATATATATATATATATATATATATATATATATATATATATATATATATATATATATATATATATACATGGTTCCGAAATAGATAAATATTGGTTTATTTTTTTGTTTTTTTTTTTAAATATTTGAGTATATAATCATTTATTTAAATTGTGGATAGGTAAAATATTAGTACTTGATATTTGAGTCTGTAAGTATTTACTTGGTCCAGGAATTGGTAAATACTTGTTATGTATCTTGGTGTCTGTAAGTATTTACTTGATAGGTGGCCTCATTCGGATAGATTCTTCCGTATTCTACGCCCCACCAACAGGAAAGCAATTATCAATTCATTATTATTAATTGCTTTTTTAATTACTAATTACTGCTATTTATCTTTTTAATGAATTGAAATAAAAATATTAGAAATAACTTACAGTCGTATTTATTGGCATAAGTTCAAGTGTTCAGTGGTTCAAAATCCAGTACAGATTTCTTATCCGTAACAAATGTTTTGCATAAACTTTTCTGAATACTGCGGCAGTAAAGTCAGCACAAAATAATTCTTCTTCTATTTGCTAAGTCTGTTCAGGATGTTGGCAATCATGGCTCTCCACAATTTCCTGTCCTTTGTAGCTCTTAGTAAATTTTGTCTTTTCGTTATCTCTCCTAAATGCTGTTCTGCAATTCATTTACACGTGCTCCTTAGGCAGGAGTTATGGGCTGTTTTTCTTTTTCAAACTACAGGGTGTCCCTAAAGTTTGGACACACAGGAAATCTTATTAACTATATGTTTTACTTCCAAAGATTAAACATGATTTGACTGTTTTTTTTTTCTGGCGTATGCTAAAGGAGAAGGTGTACTCAATGAAAATAACAGATGCAACGCACTTGATTGAACGCATAACGAGTGAATGTGCTTAAATTAATGGAAATCATACTGAAGATGTTATTTGTTAATATTCCAATTCAATAAAATGTTGTTGAAAATTTAATTTCTTATGCATTTCTGCCTGTGTCTAGAATTTAAGTGCACCCTCTATATATGGGTAGGAACATTTTAGCGAGCAAATCAAGATGTATCTGTCTCTAATTCTGAGATGAGATATTGTAGCTATTTACACTATCTACATTGTTCGGACTATTGTCATCATCTTTATTGTCATTTCATTCACTGGGGTAGAGTGTTCTAGTTCCACGTGCCGTGACTTTTCTGGATATCTCAGTTTCAGTTATTTTCTTTTAGTAACTCAACTCTCCAAGTTTTGTTTACTTCTGCTATGACCAGGTATTGGACTAATTCAACCAACCTTTTATCAAGTGGGCCATGTGTCCTTTGATCCCCAAAAAACAAAAACTTGGAGAGTTGAGTTACTAAAAGGAAATAACTGAAACTGAGACACTTAGAAAAGGTATGAGGCGATGAACAAGAACAATCTAACCCGGTGGATTAAATATATGGTTCGGTTTGAAATTCCACTGTATATCAACTGAAGAAAGCCCGACGGTACAGCGATCGAAACGTCGTGACTATGATAATAAAGATGAGGACAACAGTCTGAACAATGTGAATAGTGTAAATAAACCAAGAATAAATCGAGATATATTTGAAAAAAAAAATCCTTATTTTTTGCTAGAATAAAAAAGAACATATCCATTCGCATTATTGTAAAATGGCGTCACTTTACATTCGCAGTTTTTGCGTGTTTTTCCATTTCTGAAAGGAATAAATTGATAGCCACGACTATGTTCTGATACAAACATTTTTCGTGACGTTAGGATCCTGTTTTTAGAATACCTATTTTAAAATATTATGCATTTTTATTCTGAATTTGTATCAAGATATATTTCTCATTTAAAAAAAAGAAAAAGAAAAAGAAAAATTAATCATTTTTTAATGTTCACGTGGGCACGAGATGGATAGCGACTGAGCGACGGGTAAATAGCATAGTAGACTGGGTTTTATGGCCTTGAATGGCAACTCTTCTAGAATAAGAAAAAACCTCTGAATTCAGAAGGTTGACTTCTGTCAGGTGATGTCTCCCATGAAAATTACTGTTACATGTGATGTGCCCCGACGACTCTAATCGGTCATGGGTCACGGCAGACAAATATTGACAAATTCTCAGCTCACAAGCATTAGGATTTCTTTTCTTTTTTTTTAATTCTTCGGTTTGTCATTGTCAAATCTTAAAATTGATGTGATACAATGTGACAGAAAGATGAATTTGGACAGAAACACACACAGACATATAATAGAGATAATAGAGATGAGCAACTTGCATAGATAAGTAGATAGAAAGATAGGTACATAGATAAAACAGTCTGAGATAGATAGATAGATAGATAGATAGATAGATAGATAGATAGATTTATATATACATGCATACATATATATATATATATATATATATATATATATATATATACAATGTAACCCGGATATAAGAGACCCGGATATAAGAGAGATTGTCTCTGGTCCCAAATTAGAGCCTGTGTTACCTAAACAAAATAGACCAAACCCGGATATAAGAGAAACCAGGATATAAGAGACTTCTTCTCCGGTCCCGACAACTCTCTTATATCCGGGTTACACTATATATATATATATATATATATATATATATATATATATAGAGAGAGAGAGAGAGAGACAGAGAGAGAAAGATACATAGATAAACACGGATAGATAGATAGATAGATAGATAGATCGATCTATATATCTGTATATATATATACATACACACACACACACACACACACACACACACACACATATATATATATATATATATAGATAGATAGATAGATAGATAGATAGATAGATGAGTATAAACTGAGATAGATACAAATGAAACGAAATATAATATATATATATATAGAGAGAGAGAGATAGATAGATAGATAAATAGATAGATAGACAGATCGATCTATATATCTGTATATATACATACACACACACACACACACACACACATATATATATATATATATATATATATATATAGATAGATAGATAGATAGATAGATAGATAGATAGATAGATAAGATGAGATAGATAAAAATGAAACGATATATATATATATATATATATATATATATATATATATAGAGAGAGAGAGAGAGAGAGAGAGATATATATATATATATATATATATATATATATATATATATATATATATATAGATAGATAGATAGATAGATAGATAGATAGATAGATAGATGTCAAGCCAGGTAAAAATCTGAGTAGACTTTACTGGCTGCCGCAACCTGGGATGAGAAGACAGATAAAAAAACCAAGTGAATCAGAAAGTAACTAAAACAAAACAAGAAAAGAAAGACAAGTTAAAAAAAAACATCAGCGAAAATCTGTGCAAAAATAAAAGAAAACAAAGAACGGATTGAAATGACGATGGTGATGATGATGATGATGATGATGATGATGATGATGAAGGCGGAGGTGGTAATTGATAAAGTCAGTGTGAAAACAATGGGCGCCTCCGCTCGTCTTCGCCAAACCACGAGAAGAGGAAGAAGAGGGTGGCGAGGGTTACTGGGCTGCTTTCTCGTTATCACTTTGTTTTGTACTGGGAAGAGAAAGAGCGTAAGAACGAAAGAATCATTCTTCCGATACATTAGACAGAAGGAAAGAGAAGGAAAGGTCAACAGAAATCAGAGATGTATTTACGGTAAAGAGAAGACGATGATATGCAATACGAATGCGTTGCCAAACAAGAAGAAGAAGAAGAAGAAGAAGAAGAAGAAGAAGAAGAAGAAGAAGAAGAAGAAGAAAGATGGTAAACGAAGAAGAAAAAAATGGTCGTGGCCAGTCAAAAGAGAAAAAAGCGGAAGAAGAACGAGAAAAAACTGTAGATTGTAGAGGTGGGGGGGGTGAAGTTGTAGAAGGAGGACGAAAGAGAAGAAGAACAGGAAGTAAAGAAAAATGTGGATGTAATGTGGGTAAGGGAAAAGAAAGGAAAATAGACAGAGAGGTTGGGGAGAAGGTATAAACGAGAAAGAAAGAAAGAAAGAAAGAAAGAAATTAAGAAAGAAAGAAAGAAATTAAGAAAGAAAGAAAGAAATTAAGAAAGAAAGAAAGAAAGAAATTAAGAAAAATGATAAAATAACCAAATGTAATATACATTTTCTTCTTTCTCTCCTCCTCCTCCTCTTCTTCTTCTTCTTCTTCTTCTTCTTCTTCTTCTTCTTCTTCTTCTTCTATAAGGCTGTGAAAAGTAAGTCAGGTAGGGCTGGATAAAGATACCAGAAAAAAAAAAAAAAAAATTAAAAGGAAAAAAAAAAAGAAAGGCGAAAATATAACTAAATAAATTTCAACTTCCGGTCTCCTCCTACTCGCCGGAAATAGTAAACTGTGATTGTATCTCGACCTTCTCACTCTTCCTGTTCGCATTTCAAGAGTTTTAAGCTGGGGTTTTGTTTCCACGGCGAGAAAGAGAGAGAAAAAAATCTGTAAGTTTGTGTACATAGGAGTGTTTGTTATTGCATAGAGCTAGTAATTCTTACACCAAACAAATTTCATTTCTTATCACAAACAAAAACGTTTGGGATACATTTCTCCGTCGACTAATGACACACACTTAGTACACACTTAGTACTGTACAAATTTCAGTCCTCCAGATTTGCTTTGTACCTTCGTACTTCTTGACTTCAGGTAATGACCTTTGATGAAGTGATCGATATTTCGCCATGGGACAATGGTTAGCACGCTTATCGAACAGGTAATTGCTGTATTGAAGCAGTTCAGCAATAGTTGTGACCTTGTGCCAGATTTCGTTCCCACAGTGAAAATGTTAGCACGCTTGACCCACTGCTGAGAAAGTTCGCTCTACAGTGGGTTCCCTAAAACTTTAGCCTTGTGCCTGACTAAGCCAAGATTAGGAAATAGCTAAATTCTTACTATTGAGTTTCAGGTTGAGAACGTGGCCTTTTTTTTTTTTTATATTTTTCACCAAATACAAACCCAAAGTGCCACTCAAGGTAGAGGACAGAAGATTTTTTTATTGACTCGTATTCTACGGCTTATCAACCCTTTGTAGGTTATTTAAAGCCAGAAAAATTTTTAGATAATAAATATTTTTTTACCGAACCCAATGGGAATTGGAACTCTGCTCTCCGATTTCCAATTCCACGCCATTATCCATTACACCCTCGGCACATCCAAGTTTACAACATCGATGTTGCTTAACTTCGGCAATTATACAGTGTTTCAATGTGATGTTCCCGTAAGTCGGAGGGAGAAAGGGTTGATATTATGAGGACATAGTATGCAATGGATTTTTATTAATACGACAGCTTTTTTTTATGACTTTTCAGTGGATACCCATATTTGAGTAGACGCCCTTTTATTTATTAAACAGTATAGTTATTTTCGTCTACTGGCTTGAAAGTTCGAGAAATCGTTTTAAAGAAAAACATACGCTCTCTAGCAGGATTTCTTGAACATTTAGGACCCCCTATTACCCTCTTCTATATATTTTCATTATAAGGTGTGGGATCACGAGAGAAAATCGCAGAATTGATGATAAATTACTGAATATATCGCTTAAAAGTAAGAAAGATACTTATTTTATTACTACGAGAATATACGGAAAAGTTCTCAGCTTGAACAAGAAATTAAAATATTCCTAATGATTGGTCATTTGGTTAGATTTTGGGATGTGAGTCGGGCCGAGAATTTATTCAGCACTCTTTCATATAAAGGAAATTTTTAAAAAAATGTCTTTGGAATATGTTGCTCAACAGGATGACCACAAGGTTGCTGCATATTTCCTTCGTGGCATTCGTCATAACCATCGACATTGACTTCGTAAAAGGTGACTTCTTCCTCTGTAACTGTATTTCCGTTCATGGATACTGAAACCAGAATAAATATATGTAAACATATTTTATAGATGAGGCCTTCCGCCCGACAATGATTAGCCACGTTTGAAGTAATACAAACGTCGGATTAAGAACAAGTCCATTAATACTTTAGAAATAGTTTGCTCATGTAAAGATTAGTAATTGAATGGCAAAATAAAAAAAAAAATCGTTTCGTCTTTCAAAAGGACTTCATAAGACTAAAGTCGGTTAACTTTCTAGATCTTAAAAAATTACACACACACATAAAGAATTAGACGTTTGTCGAAACGTCTCTGACATTAATTCCGATTTTTAAAATATGCTGTTTTAATTAAAAGAGAAAGTATGGCGAAAATGTATAGAAAGTGCACTGATTTCTGAGTCTTTGCGTTTATACAGCATTTACCTCACTTAACAAATCTTCTGCTATCACAGAGTAAGATATTTAAAAACAATAGTGAACAAAATAAAACAAAGCAAAACTGTTGGAAAACTAAATAATGTCGACTAACGCTGTACGTCTAGACACGTCGGACGACGGAAATTTAAAATGAAAATTTAGCATCACTACATTTTTAGCGTTCATCTCGGCTTATAGGCATAACCAATGTTTTTGTTTATACTTTCGTCCCCCTCCTCTCGATATATATAATTCCAACAATGAGAACATTATTTTATTCTGATGAAGTCCTTTTGAAGACTGAAACGCATTGAATAGAATTTTTTATATTTTGTCCTTCAGTTACCCACCATTTTTCTGATAAAGTTTAGATTTCAAATTTCCCCTAGTTTAAGGAGTTATAATTTGCATGGGCGCTCAATTAGACTGACCATTTGCCTAAGTCATTTCTTCAGTGCACTGAATTTAAAGACATTTGTTAAACTATTAGAGGCTGATTCATAAACAATCTCCGTTTTAATCAAGTGTATTTGGATAATAGGTGAAATATAGAAGGACGATCAGAAGAGAGAAAAAAGTGGAAGAGAGAGAGGTAGGGGAAAAGGACAAGGAGAATGGATGAGAGAGAAGGGATAGGTAAAAAAGAGAGCGTGCGTGATACGTGGAAGAGAGGATGATGAAAGAGAGGGTACCAGAATATATATATAGAGAGAGGAGGATGTATTAGAGAGACTGATATGGAAGTTGGGCGTAGAAGAGAGAGAGAGAGAGAGAGAGAGAGAGAGAGAGAGAGAGAGAGAAAAGGAGGATCATCTGGGAAGACTTTCGCAGACAAAAAGGATCTATCGTATATACTTGTGTCTAATACGATTTTAGAAGACCTAATTTTGAAGCTAATATTAAGAGGGTCGCATCATACACGAGATATGAAATTAGCGTATGTACTGCTGACCCATAGGCTAATTTTATATCTCATTTATGATGAGACCTTCTTAAAATTAGCTCTTCAAAAGTTGCATGAGACACGAGTATATACGGTTATCACCATCAGGTCATACAAAACATTTTTCACAGCTGATGTCGCCGACGATTGACAAAGACAAGTGAAACGAGTGACAAAGAGAAGGAAAAGATCTTTAAGCGAAAATTGATTTTGCCTTGTTCGTTCATTATAACAACCAGTGCTCCTCGACTTTTATTTATTTATATTTCTGGATACAGGGCGTCAATCCACTTGTGTCTCACCGGAAGTGGGAGAGAGTTAATAGAAAGAAACGCGCCCTTTTACTGTTATCAAAGTGTAATATTTGTTGTTGTTTTTTTTATTCTCTATGCCGAGATCATTCAAGATGTGAGCGATCATAACTCTCTACAATTTCCTATCTTTTGTAACACTTAACAATGTTTGACATTTTACTATCTTTCCTGAGTCCTGTTCTGCCGTTGCAAACCCCTAAGTAATTTATTCCCTGTTTAACTCTGTTCTTCTAGCTTTCAACATGTCCCTTTGAGTGTCAAATTTTCCAAGCTCTCTTTTTCATTATATGCTCCAGAAATGCCAACTTTCACTTTCCGATTCTGAGTAAAAATCTGCTTTTTGGTTTCATATTCACTAAAACTTCCTCCTTGTTTAAAAGCTCAGTATCCTTCTGTAGAGCTGCATTTATGTCCCCCCTCTTCAAACGGTTTTTATTCATATAAAAAAAAAATTAAAAAAAAAAAATTCCCAAACATGAATTCTTTATCCTGATTAATAACCGGGTTAGAATCAAATGAGCGTTTGGCTGAATTATTAGAATATTCGAGTTCTGATTAAGAATAATCAACAAGTGTTCTTATCTCAGCATGGTCGATTAACTCAAAGAGATAGTTTTTTTATAATATCGTCTTAGAAGATGAAAGTAAATGTTTGTCAAAAATTAATAATATTTGTTGACAATGCTTCTTCTAATAAAAACTGATGATGAAAGTAAATACTAGTCAGAAATTAATAATAATGGCTGATAATGTTTAATCTAACAAAAATAAAGATGAAAGTAAAGACAAAAAAAATTAATGACAATGTTTAACAATGCTTTATCTAATAAAAACTGAAGATGAAAGTAAAAAATTAATAATGGTTGACAATTTTTTATCTAATAAAAATTGATGATGAAAGTAAATACTAGTCAAAATTAATAATAATGTTTAACGATGCTTCATCTAATAGAAATAATGATGAAAGGCAATAATAAATAATAATGGTTGACAATGCTTCATCTAATAAAAAAAGGAAGATGAAAGTAATTGCTAGTCAAAATTCATCAATTTTCTTTGAGTGCCAATGAAACTAGAAAATCATTGTCGATTCATTTTGAACGTATTGTTGGCAACAGAACTGACTTCAAGTTTTCAGTCATTTGAAAAAAAACATTTCGTCTTCCACTGGTTAACAATGCTTCTGTTAGT
Organism: Acanthosepion pharaonis; assembly: GCA_903632075.3. Taxonomy (NCBI): domain Eukaryota; kingdom Metazoa; phylum Mollusca; class Cephalopoda; order Sepiida; family Sepiidae; genus Acanthosepion; species Acanthosepion pharaonis. Next base: position 1,282,563 of record CAHIKZ030000172.1, read on the forward strand.
TTCCTTAGCATCTGATGATATCTTTTATTTGTTCTTGTTTAGTTTTCTCCCCGTCCCGGGATAATCAGGGCACCTGCGGCAAAATCTGATCAGTTTTCTCTGTGCCAATCCTCCCCGATCTGCAGTTCAGCGCGGCTTGCCTAATCTGAGTTTCAGACAACCACAGATTTTTCACGTGTTCTTCCTTTCATCTTCACTCACCTTTGGATGCTCGCCAATATTCTATTTTCAACCTCTACAGAAGGATATTCGAAGAGATTCTGCTTTTTTTCTCTTTTATTATCAAAACAATCAGTAAAATATTCCCGTCTTATAAAAAGTTTTTTTTCTTTCTTCCCAATGACACCAAATAAATAGAAACAATTACTTGAATAAACATCCTTCCAATGTGTTATAATAGTTAGGATACAATGTTTGTTACTAGAGTCATTAATCGGCGTTGTGTCTTTTGTTGAACTGGAGTATTTTCTTGTGCTGTAAGGTGATATACAGGGTGAGGCAAATGTCGTGCAACATAGCGATAATTTATTAAAAGTATAATGAAACATGCTAATTTTATTCACTGGTTATTTAATTGTTCTATGTGCAATTAAAAATGTCCCCTTTCTTTTTCAAAACACATTTCAATTCTATGTTTGCATGATTCCTTAACATGTCGGAGAGTTTCATCTGTCATTTTACTGAATTCATATTTAATTCCTTCTTTAAGTTCCTCAATATTTCTTGGGTTCATCTGATAAACAACTGATTTCAAATGGCATTACAGAAAAAGTCCAAGGATGTGTGGTCTGGTGACCTCGGTAGCCGCTCAATAGGACATCTTCAACCTATCCATTACCCACCCCCACACACACACCATCTTTTTGCCTAACCTTGTATATATATATATATATATATATATATATTTGAAACAATAAGAAAATTAAAAATTAAAAAATTAAAATCATTAGACATATATATATATATATATATTCCATTTATATAGTTTCGACCGAAATGGCCATCATCGGATATATATATATATATATATATATATATATATATATATATAGAGAGCAATTTTCATTGATGCATGTTTCATTAAATAATATAGACAAGTTTTGTCTATTTATTTTAAGTCAGTTCCTTTCATATTGTCTGATAAGCTTAAAAACATTATCATTGAAAGACGAAAGGAAATCACGATATTGATACATGTTTAAATTCAATCTAAGCTTTCGGCTTACATAAACCATTATCAAAGATGACAATTACTTTTCAATATATCAACCCATACACGGACGAAGCAATAATGATAGTCTGTTTTTGTTGCATGAAAAATTTCAAAGCAACGACTAACACGTGTATACGAGACGCGGAAGCGAAAATCGCGTCGCAGCTCGTGACGTCACACATGACAACGTGAGAGTTTGAAAACACAACTATACTTAAACATGAAAACAATAAACAAAAACTAAAATTCTTGAAGCTATATATGTAAAACAGTTGAAACCTAACCTGAACAAAATAAACTACAAAATCTCCACAAATATTCTTAAATACCTATAATTGATAACAGAAGCCATTGGTTTATACCAACAGCTTCCCATACTTAATACTTCTCGTTTTCACTCTCGTGTGGTCATGTGTGACGTCACGAGCTGCGACGTGTTTCCGCTTCCGTGTCTCGTATACACATGTTAGTCGTTGCTATGAAATTTTTCATGCAACAAAAACAGACTATCGTTATTGTTCCGTGCATTGATTATATATTGGGAAGTAATTGTCATCTTTGATAATGGCTTATGTAAGCCGAAAGCTTAGATTGGATTTAAACATGTATCAATATGGTGATTTTCCTTTCGTCCTTTCAATGATAATGTTATTAAGCTTATCAGACAATATGAAAGGAACTTATTTAAAATAAATAGACAAAATTGTCTATATTATTTAAGGAAACATGCATCAATGTATATATATATATATATATATATATATATATATATATATATATATATATATATATAAGATTCTTGTGGCGGTATTATTACCAACGCAGGTTTTCTTGAAAGGAGATACTGTAGGATGTTGTATGCAATGTTATATGTGGTTCAGATAGGGATTAACATGTGCCCCGATGGCGAAACGAGACACGTTTTGTCACTACTGCATCCTATTGCTGAAGAGAAAAAGAAGTGAAAATGGGTTTGTCCCTTTTCCTTTGATACTATTTTACAGAACACCACCTAATAGATATTAGGACAAGTCCCATGGCAGACAAGGTGGAGTTATACACAAAACATTTCAATGCGCCTCTGATGAAGAAAAACACCAAATTCTATTTCTGCAATTTTCGAATATGTTTAGGTTTGCTGCATTCTATCAGAAAACTGTACAGACGAAATAATGCCATTGCTTTATAAATGCTAGATTTTTGTATTACTTTTCACTTCTATTAACATATATATGACCTGCCAAACTCCAAGATATGGAGGGTATGGCGTCTTAAAGACAACAAAAGGCTTATGTGTTTGCCGCGATAAAAAAAAAAATCAACTGTTCTTTGTTTCCGGGTGATTACCAAAAATAGAACAAAGATCCAGAATTTACTCTGAGGTTGAGTTAATCTCTTATTAAAATTGTAAAATCTACTGTACTATTCCGGTTTTGAAAGTAGAAAAGGGAAGTCTTGTTTGTTCTGTAGTTGTCAAGTTTTGCTTAAAGCACTGTAAGTCATCCTAGTCTTGACTTCCCAGTCTCGATAAAGCCCAGAAGCATCTCCGCGTCCTTGTGAGTGATAAATTATTTCTCCCCTTTTAATCCCTTTCCCACAGGCGAAACGTCGCAGGACTCTCGCTGCTCCACCGCTATTTCCGTGGAAAGTGTTCAAACGAACTACATGCCTTATTTCCACCAGTTCTAACCTTCAAGGCTAAGACCCGCCATGCAACACTCATTATAGCGATCCAAAGTGGGTCAGTTTCTTAGTTACTACATTAGAAACAAATAAAAAAATCTTCTGTAAATGAAATGGTTTTCCAAAAATAATTGCCAGGAAGTGGCTAATCTTTTTGTTTCCTCAAGTCATTTTGGTTAATTTTTAAAATTTAATATTTTCACCATTTAAATTAAATACTTTTCGAAGCTATGCAATTCGTTGATAGGAGAGTAGGGGTATATTGATAGGAGGGGATATGTTTGCGCGCAGGTTACAGTCATTTTGTTAGGTTTCCCTATTGAAAGTGTATTTGTAAAGCGGTACATCAACTCCCTCATGGGTCATTTAATGCCAAAATTTAATTTTCTTGGGAGCATTAGTAATTTCTTTTAAAAATGTATTGTTGCTATTTTTTTTTTTTCATAAAAGTTTTGCTGATAATTTTTCTTTTACAGAAATGTATTGCTGATCATTTTTTACTATCAAAATGTTTTTCTGTTATTTTTAGTGTAAAATCTTGTATATTTTTATAGGATTAATTATTTACCCATTGCTGGGACCCCCAACAGGTGCTTCCACCTCTGGGCACACCATCAAATAAGAGGTGGTTCCACGCTCCTCAAAACGTCTCGGTCAGAGGCTTTGCTACAGGATGGAGTTTATCGTTTTACCCAGGGCGACCCTATTGAAAAATAAAAGTGCCTTCGAACATTTTCAACAATTAATCAGGCCTGTTGAGGATTGGAATATTCTTGAAGTAATATTTACATTGCTTTTTTTTGTATATTAATTTTAACTTTTATATACAAGGAGTACTTAATGTAAAAATAACAGACGTCAAAGAACAATTATAGCCACAAACTACTTTAGTTAGTAGGAGCTATTTATGCTCAAGAAATAATAATAATAGTAATAATAATAATAATAATAATAATAATAATAATAATAACAGTAGTAGCATAATCCAGGCACATCACTCAAACAATTTCATGAACCAATGTAATATAATATAAATTTTCTTGGCTCGTGAAATTGTTTGGGTGGCGTAGCTTTTGTTATTATTATTCATTGAATATCTCTCTCTCTCTCTCTCTCTCTATATATATATATATATATATATATATATATATATATATATATATATATATATATATATAAAGCTTTTTCATTTATTCGTCTCTGTCTATTTCTCACTCTCGTTCTGCTTTATTTCCATTCTCTCTCGTTATCTATAAACACCCACACGCATGTGTGCACTCAGAAAGAAAAGCTGAGAGGATAGAGAATACTTCGTCTGTAGTCCAACATGTTAGCTGAACTTTTATCTAAATGTTTTTCTGTATTGTTGGATCTCAATTACAAATATCCAATACTGCCTTAATTGCATTGGTAAAAAATGGGGTTAATCTGAAAAAACTTATTCTTGACCTTTTTTTTTCATCATTACTCTACGGAATTATTGACAAAGTTGACAAACTTTTGCAATGGAAGTAAGTTCATTTGAGAAATTCGCACAATCTTGTCTCCAACATGTGCTATTCTGTTACATTATTTGTATTTTAATTCTGCAAAAATCCTTGTTCTCCACTGCCATAAGTAGAGATATATTTTCCTTTTTCAAATGCCCTCTGAACTATGAATTGTGAAATTATCAGTCTTTATTTTGATAAAATATCATTATAGTTCATTGTTGTTACATAGCAGTTCAGCCATGCAATATCAAAACCCTTTTATTCACTAATGTTCACATAATTCAAGGCTCAAAAGCCACTTAAATTGAAGGGTCCCTAACGGAAATTGTTGGGAGAGTAGGAAATAAGAAGTGCTATTTATGAGGATATGGGGGAAAGGTTAACCCTAGAAGTTAAGATTATATTGATCGGGAAAGCATCATCTAGGGAGCCTGTTCCATGAAGTGGTTGCAGAGAATGCAATGGACAGAGCATGTGAGCCATGAGGAAGTCTAAAGGAAAAGGGATAAAAAAGACACTTATAGCCGGAACCAGAAAGTTGAAATTTCTAGGAATCATAATGAGGAAAGAATGCTTCGAAAATTTGATACTCAAAGGACATATAGACTGTAAGTATAACTGACTGAAACAGCGGACAGTCTATCTGTCGAGCTTGTGTACGATGTCAAATGGATGTCCAAACGGAGAGTGTGGCATGGTAAAAATACAAACATTACGAAGAGCTACAAAGGATAGAAAGTTGTAGGGAGCCATAGTCGCTGACGTCTTGAAATGGCACAGTACATGGAATAAGAAGAATTATCCAACGGAATAATAGTTGAGTGGATTAGAGAAAATCTTAGAAGAAAATTGGAGAGCGCATATTCACTAATAAGAACATTCAGGCCGGTAGACGAAAATAAATAAATATACTGTTTAATAAATAAATGAAACGTCTACTTAAATACGACTATTCACTAACCCCCCCCCCAAACAAACGTTTAAGTAATAAAATCTACCGGATTAATAAATAAAAATCCATCACTTATTTAGAGATTGCTTTGTTTATGTTACGATACGAAAGAGATCGGATATGTCTTTTTCAAGAATGAGAGAAAAATCTGTGTTTAAAGACACTATTCAACTTTACTCGGTCATCGAGGGGCCTGTAGCCGAGAGGTCAAAGCACATCACACACACACACACACACACACACACACACACAGGTAGAAATATATAATAACAACAACAATTAGAGAAGTGTCAATAATCACAAGTATAATTAAGTCTCGGTGTTGTTGTTTCTGGTCTATTTTTTGTCGGGCGGATGAAGCAAGAGGCAATTAAGTGTACGTGGTAAAGCGTCGCGCCGAGCGTCCTCTCGCTTTCTTGATGTATCGTTGACACAGGCCGAATCCAACGTATTTGATTGGCTGAGAAGAAGGTAGTGGCGACGCCTTTCTTTAATTAGTCGTGTCAACTACGCGATGTTGGCTCCGAGAAGGTAATAAACGAGAAAAGGAAGAAATAAGAGTGGAAATCGCTTCTCATTATGGAGGCTTTTCGGCGCTTGAGCCAAAGACATTCTTTCAAAACTTCCTTCGGGTTTTCTCCCGTACTTACTTTTTCTTTTTTTTTGCTTTCATGATTTTTCTTCCTTTTTCATTTCCTTTTATCATTTTTTGTTAGGCAGTTTTTTTTCCTTATTGCATGTTAGGTAGTGTCTTTCTTTCTTCCTTTTTAGATGAACTTTTATTCTTTCTTGATATCTCTATTTTCTAATTTCTGGCTGATCATATTTTCTTCCTTTCTTTCTTTCTTTCTTTCTTCCTTCCTTCCTTCCTTCCTTCCTTCCTTCCTTCCTTCCTTCCTTCCTACCTTCCTTCCTTCCTTATTAGGTGAACTTTCTTCTTTCTTTCTTTCTTTCTCTCTTTCTTGTTAGGTGAACTTTATTTTTTGATATCTATAATTTTTTTAATTTCTGGGTGATCGTTTTCTTTCTTTCTTTCTTTCTTTCTTTCTTTCTTTCTTTCTTTCTTTCTTTCTTCCTTCCTTGTTAGGTGAAATATCTTTCTTTCTTGATATCTATTATTTTTTTAAAAAATTTCTGGCTAATCGTTCGTTTGTTCTTTCTTTCTTTCTTTCTTTCTTTCTTTCTTATTCGGTGAACTTTCTTCTTTCTTTCTTTCTTTCTACCCTATTATTTTTTTTTTAAATTTCTTTCTTGTTAGGTAATCTATCTTTCCTTTTTTTATTTTCTATTTTATCTTCTTTCCTTTTTCTTTTTCTCTTTCATGTTGTGGGGATTTTTATAAGCGTCGCTTAGATGTAGCACAAGGCCTAAAGCATGGCGCACCTAGTGAGGATCAAATGCATTACTCAGCCATAAGCTGCTCTATCGCTACTTTCATGGAAAGTGCTCGGGCGAACTACATTCCTTGGTTACCATCAGTCCGAACCTTCACCGTTAGGACACGCCATACTACTTACAAAGTAGCAAAACCACCGATATTGTCTCTGTATTCCATCGGTTAGAAGTAAGTTCCACTCAAACAGCTTCTTTCCGCGATCCATTGCTCTGTGGAACAGACGCAAGAGAATGTTTTCCCGATCACTACAATCTTAACCTCCTCCTCCTCTCCTATCCATATAAACTAAAGCTTAAGCTTGTACAGATTGAACCTTGCTGAAAAAAAATGTTCTATCGAAATATGCTTGCTAACCATTACACCATATCGAAATACATATCTTTCATTTTATGTATTTTTTTCTTTTCTTTTTCGATTTGTTTCCTTTATTTTCTCTGTTATATTATGCTTTCTTTCTTTTTCTTTCTTTCTTTTTAATTCCTCCATTTTCTTTCTCTCTGTTTCTTTCATACTTTCTTCCTTCTCATATTCTACTCGAAATCAACATTCCTCTGGATGCTCCTGTCCCATTGAAAGCAAAATCGTAAATAATATTTTATCAGACAAGTAGAAGATCACAGAAAGGATATTAAGAAGCCAATTTTCTTTTCTATAACGTATATAAATGTAGGCAGAACAAAGTAAATGTTGAGGGTCACAAAACACTGACAGAGCCTCCAATCACGCTTGGCCAGAGGGCTTGAGAGTAGTACGCACCGGCCTTGCATATTGAACAAATTGAAGAAAATATTGTAAATATCATTTAAAACCAGAACCCCCTGAAGAACGGACATTTACCAAGAAACTTCGAAGTCGGGGAAAACCACAAGAAAAAATTGATATTTAATAGTTAAGTAATCTTTATATATATATATATATATATATATATATATATATATATATATATATATATATATATATATGTATGTATAATGAACCTAAAGAGCCAGGCAAACATGGTTATTTTTTTTACTCGTGTTGGAGTTTTTTCTTTGTACCCTGAGCTTGGATTCTGCTCGATTGTCTTCGTCTGAATTGCATGTCCTTAGTTCTTTCTTTTTTATCCCTTATTTTTCCTTGGGTATTGGTTTCTTCATTTATGCCAAAATACCTAAGGTTTTTCCAGACGAGTATAATTTAGTTATATTTATATTTATAATATTTTATATATATATATATATATATATATATATATATATATATATATATATATACCCTTATAAAAATTGAAGTCATTATTAAAATTTTTGATATTTTTCAGCTCCGTGGAATTTCCATCCAGATTAGTTTCCTTTTAAACAATAGATAAAAATACCATGTCGGAGGTGAAAATAAATTAAACAAAGATTTTAGATTTTAATTTAAGTTTATGACGATAAATTACATTTGGCAGAAAATCCTTTGATCAGACAGTTTTGAGGAGTGTGCTGTTGTTCCCAGGGTCAAACGTGACCCGCGGTGGTAGCAGCTGTTAGGGTCCCAGTTATAGGCAAATAGTGAATCTCCAAAGTGGGTCCAAAACATTATGAAAATATAAAAATACATTTGGATTTTTCTGTCAATTCACCACAAATAATGTAAAGTTACTCATAGCAAATATTAATTCACCCCAAGAAATTATAAATTTTAAATTAAAGTTTGTTTTTTATTAAATTTTGGAACTCTTTTGAAATTATGAATTTTAATTCAAATTTTTTAGCTTGATTCGCAACAACTCCAACCCTCAGTATGAAAAAATACCAAAAATCAGACAGTTAAGTGTATCGGGTTGAGTGTGAACGTAGACCCCACACTTAGAAATAGCGCATCCGAATCGCCCACTTCTGGGGCAATCACAAAGCTAAAACCAACCAGAGTGTAATGGAAGGGTCTCGCTCTAGGAGAATTTGGTGTGATTTTTTCGTAAATATAAATTATTTTTATTTTGGGTTAAATTAATATTTTGGGAAGAATTAAAATGTATTGCTGCTAATTTGTAAAAAAATTAGCAGCAATACATTTTTGCAGTAAAAAAAAGAATACCAGCAATACATTATTGGAAAAGGAAGAGAAAAATTACCAGCAATACATAAAAAAAATACCAACACTCCCAAGTAAATTAAATTTAGGCATTAAATGACCCATAAGAATTTGATATGACGTTAAACAAAGCAAACCACACTAAATTTGGGTTTTATTTTTAAGGTTAAAAATAAGAGAATATTCTATATTTGTTAAATTGAGCGCCGATTCACATTACTCAGAAAAGTATCACAAGCACACACACAAAGATCACACCCAAATGAGGGAAGAAGGCAGTATTTCATATTGATTTAGCGAGGCAACAGGTAGCCATGACTTTTAAAGATCTGATTGGGGAGGTGGCGATATTTGACAGAAAAAAAAAGGATCATGTACCGAATACCGGATATATTATCGTATAAAAAGCTGCGTAGTTTCATTTTTTTTCTTAGTATAATTCACTCTGTTCATGTATTCATACAAGGCTGTCTTGGTTTAAGTTTACCAATCGGTTTATTTTCCGTCCCCCGTAATCTGCGTGAGTATCATTAATATATTCCAATCCAAAGTCGTATTGGTATCCGGCTATCTGAAACGAATTCATGACTTATACGCCTGACCACTCCTTTCTCTTGTGGGGTTCCTGAAAGCGTCAGTCTCCATTCTTAAAAGCGGATCTGTTTCTATTCGTCGCGAAATCTAAAACCGCACGCCTATGGGTCTAACGCTCATATATCAGTAATTTACTACAATTAAGATTATCAAAAGTAAGAGGCGAGGTTTCAAATCTAATTGCCATTCTAAAAACCGAAGGTTATTACAAAATCAGTGAAAGATCTGATTGAACCATGATTCTTTACACGCTTTCCTGTGCACACTGACACTCAATACACACACACACACACACACACATATATATATATATATATATATATATATATATATATATATACTTTATAGGTAAGCTTGTACATTCACTGTTTATCATGAGAAAGAAAGTGGACAAACACTTGCTGCCATGTGTGAGTATAATTTCGCTCTACCGAAAACTCATTTTCATTTTTCTTTTTAATTTTTTTTCTCCCTCTACTCGTCAGTCTGTTTGACTATCGTAACACATTTATTTTTGTCCTAATCATTCTAACCTAACTTACAATCCTATTTGATGGTTTAGTTAGAAATGCCGGTCCGAAAGAAAAATCAAAAAAAGGAAAATTGAATGTCTTTGGCGAGATGCGAAAGTGTCTCGTCAGTATTCTCATGATCTAGTTGGCCGAATTTTCTTGCTAGATAAAATGTCCGGACATGGAATTGTTTTCGCCGTTTCTTTCTCCTGTTGTTCTTAATTTTATTGAAAGCATGTCTCCCAAGCCCACTGTTGGTAGGGGCGGAGGATTGGTCGTTAATCCCGCACCACCACCATCACCAGCTCTGCGTTTCATAGAAACCCTATGCTTGGACTTAAGGTAAGCCGTACATTCACTGGTTATCATGAGAAAAAAAGCGGACAAACACTCGCTGCCACGTATGATGTGGCATTTATTATGATATATCAAGAAAGCCGGATAACCTTATTTTCTTCAATTTCTTTTTTAGAATAGTACAATGGGACTTATACAAGTTAAAACTTAGTGTTAAAGGCTAAAATCCAAGTGTCAGCCTGGACACTTTGCCAACTACCTCCCTCTCTTATCCTTCCCTTTGTTTTTGTCGTTCTTGTATGTGTTATATATAATAGGAGTAGGTAGGCTTTCCTACCGCCCGGTAAACACTCCTCCCTCTTCTCTTGGACATGAGTAGAGGCTCACGCCTTGTTTCTTGTTTAGGAAGGGGTTCTCAGTACTCTCTCTCTCTGGCCTCTGTACTAGTGCAGCTCTGTTTCTCCTGTGGTGTGTGCAGTCTGTGGCATTACCTCTTCATTCTCGGTTGACAGTTCTCTGGTTGCTGTTTCCGACTGGTAGTTAGGAGCCCTAACTCTTGCGTAGCGTCTTGAGCGGCCGCTCTGATCAACAATTGTATAATATCGGGGTGTTTGTTGTGCCATGACGCGCATGGAAAGGTGTCCCTGCAGTCACCTCCGGTGGGCAACCCTGAGGCCACATTATGATGCAGGCTGTGCCAACTCCTCTCTGCCCACGTCACGGTCGATAACTGTCTGCTTCTTTTACTTCGGGCCTTCTCATCTTCCAACCATAATTCCACATGATGACTTACAAAAACCGAAAAAGTAATCCTAAACCAGGCCCTCAAAAATCATCAAAACCCCTCAACATTTCGTTCTCCAACATCCGTGGCATTAGAACAAACTTTTGCAGTATAGAATCTTTCCTCACTGCAAACTGCTCGGATATACTGGCTCTCTGTGTGACCAACCTTGTCTCGTCTATCCCCTCCTCTGATCTCTCGATCCCAGGCAACCTTCCTGTCCTCAGAAAAGACTCTCTAACCCACATGCATAGCCTTGGTGTCTACGTCAAGGACCATCTCCCTCTGGCCAGAGAGTTGTCTCTTGAATCGCCAGACCAGTCGTACATGTGTCTCCGACTATCTCTTCTCAGTGCGGTAAGCTATCTCTTCTTCCTTTACCGCTTTCCATCCTCTCAAGACTGTGGGATACCCGATAGCATTTCTGACAGCATAGACAAGGCTCTCTCCCTCCACCTGTTTGCTCACATATTTGTGTTTGGCGACTTTAACGCCCATCATACCAAGTGGCTTAAGGATGCAACTACTGATCACGCAGGCATTCAAATACATAATTTTTCAGTTTCTCAATCACTCACGCAGATTTCCCCACTCGTTTTGCCTTCAACCGGGAAGGTCTTCTCAATCTGTGTTTACCTCCATCCCCGAGTCTTCTAGCGCCATGCAACTCTGCCCTCTTGGTAACACTGATCATGCTGTAGTATCTGTTAACATCTCCTTCAGCTCCATCCCCTGCAAAGAACCTCCTACCACTAGAACTTCGTTCTACTATCAACGAGCTGACTGGAACTCGTTCCGTGATTTCCTCCGCGATGTCCCCTGGGATGTTGTCTTTACGCTCCCCGTCCAAGAATGTGCTTCTGAGGTCTCATCCTGGGTTAAAGCTGGAATCTACGCTTTCATCCCATCAAGGAAATATAGGGTCAAGTCGCGCTCCTCCCCTTGGTTCTCCGCTGCTTGCTCAGCCGCCATTGCCCATAGGAACCACTTCTTTCACCTATTTCGTAGCGACATGTCGGACTGCAATAGACGTCTCTTTGCCTCCGCCCGTAACGAGTGTAAGCGTGTCCTCAACGATGCTAAGTCACTATTTGCTGCTCGGATGAAGGAACGTATAGCATCTCGCAAATTTGGCTCCAAAGATTATTGGCGTCTCTGCAAGAGCGTATTGAACAATTGCAAACCCTCTATACCTCCTTTATTCAACCAGTTCGAAGTCCTGACCTCCTCTGCCGACAAGGCTGAATGCTTTGCTCCGAAATTTTCATTCAACTCAACGCTCGACTCTTCCGGTGTACCCATACCCGACTTCACTCTTAGAACTGAGGCCCTATTGAGTGGGTTACATATAACCCCGTCTTTGGTATTGGGCATTATCTTCAATTTTGACCCCAACAAGGCTAGTGGAGGGGAAGGGATACCAGCCATTGTCTTGAAGAAATTCGCGCCTGAACTGGCGCTCGCCCTCTCTAAACTATATAACTACTGCCTCAAGGAATCTTGTTTTCCTGACTGCTGGAAGTCCTCTTCGATTGTCCCTGTCTTCAAGAACTCTGGCGACCCCTCTGACCCTTCTAATTACCGTCCTATCAGTCCCCTACTCCTCTTCGGCAAAGTCTTCGAAGCCCTAATCAATGCCGAAGTGGTTAACCACCTTACATCCCATGATCTGCTCTCAGACAAGCAATATGGCTTCCGCTTTGCCCGATCTACAGATGATGTACTTACGGCCATCACTGAGACTGTCTACCAAGCTCTTCAAAATAATGGGGAATCTCGTGCCGTGGCCCTAGACATCTCCAAAGCATTTGATAGGGTTTGGCATGCCGGCCTTCTTCGCAAGCTCCAGGGTTATGATATTATGGGTCGATTGTTTGACCTAATACAATCATTCCTATCAAACCGTGAATTGAAGGTCGTTCTCAACAGATTCTCCTCCAGTTCCTATCTCACGAACGCAGGTGTTCCTCAAGGCTCCATCATAGGCCCCACTCTATTCTTTATCTACATAAATGACCTTCCTGACGCCATAAATTCCCAAGTTGGCATATACGCGGATGACACCACAATTTATTCCTGCCTCAAAAACAAATCTAGTGTCACTGACAAAAATAACCTGGCCGTGCGTCTCGAAAAGGACCTCCAATTGGTTGTGAACTGGGGCAGGAATTGGCTGGTCAACTTTAAGGCCTCAAAAACAAAACTGCTCTCTATTAATCACGACAGAGATCCTTCCCTGCCCACCATTAGAATGTCTGACGCTCAACTTCTCGAGAGCACCTCTCTGCGGCTGCTCGGTCTCACGTTGATTGCTGACCTGAGATGGAACAAATAGATTGAGTCAATTGCTTCGTCCACCGCAAGGAAAGTTGGCTCCCTGTGCCGCGCCAGGAAATTTTTCTCCCCGGAATAGATCCTTCAGATCTACAAATCAACAATTCGCCCTTGCATAGAGTATTGCTGCCATATATGATCTGGAGCCCTTTCTGTTTGCCTTGGGGTTCTTGACAATCTCCAGAGGCGGATATGCAATATAATTGGCCCTGTTCTGGCATCTCGTCTACAGTCGCTCTCTCACAGACGCGCCGTCGCCTCTCTCTGACTTTTTTACAAATACTTTCATGGTAATTGCTCCGAGGAGCTGCATTTCTGGTTTCCAGACTTCATGAATTCAAGCGCCCTACGAGGCTGGCACCCGTCTCTTATACTCCAATAGCTTCATGTTTCGCACCTCTCGCCTGTGGAACTCCTTTCCCTATTCCAGTTTCCCTGAGAGCTATAATCTCCAACTATTCAAATGTAATGTCAATCGACATCTCCCGTTGCCTTGATCTATCCACTATCCTTCTCCTCATCCTTTCCTCTATCACTGCTATCTGATCTTGCTCTAAATCTTCTGTGACCCCTTGCGTCATAGTGGCTTCCCGCCTTGCTTGGGGTGAAACGCTTAAAATTAAAAATATATATATATATATATATATATATATATATATATATATATATATATATATATATTCAAAAACATTCTTAGCGGTACAGAACTTCAGTATTGCTGTAAAGACATTTAGCTGAATATTACTTGGCATAATTAAAAAACAAAAGGAATATATATATATATATATATATATATATATATATATATATATATATATATATATATATATATAATAAAAATGAAAGAGAAAAACAACTGGTTTCGCTCCCACTCTTCAAAGTTTTTTAATCGGGAGTACAAAAGGTAAAATACAATAAATTTAAGTTTGCGAATGATTGATGAGAGGACAAAAAAGTAGGGAGAACTAGAGACTAATTACAGCAAGCCCCAGCAGACAATCACGCTGTTTACGGAGAGAAGGTTTGCGAGACTTGATATACTTTGACTCCAGTACTTTTAAGTGAAATAAAGAGTGTGACTGGGACAAAACAGTAAACCAGTCAACACTAAATTCAGCTGCATACCTTCTGTTCTTTATAAGGTGCTCACAAATTGAGGATCCATAGGTGTTTGGGATTCGTTCATTTGTAACCAAGGTGTAATTCCTGATCTTATTTGGCACGTGTTGTTATTATCTAGTCGTTGGGTTGTCCTCCCCATGTAGTTAACTCTGCAACAAAAATTGTATTGATATATAACAGAATTCACTTGTTGAGGAGGAAGAACACCCTAACGAATAGATGAGAGGATCGGCCTGGTATTGAATACGGCACGAAACTCAGCAGAAAAATAACACACACACGGACGCTAGAAGAAATTTGCCTGGAGAGGTTTTCACAGTCAGCTCCAATCGAAGGAATTCGCTAATAAACCGGGCACCTTTCTAGTGGAGCGGGCTTTAATTTTTCTGGAATTAGCGATCTTGTCACGAATGATAGAATTAACAACATTAGGTAGATACCCATTGTTACATAGAGTCGTCGTCACAAAATCTCATTTCACTGTCAAGGAAAGCCTCAGAACAGATCCTTAACGCCGAGTTTTGATAGAGATCAATCTTCCGCCTCTTCGATCAAAAAAGAAACTCAATGTGTGTGTACAGCCCAGCAAAAGTCGACTTCCTATAGACTGAAGTCAAGAATGAAGTTGGAGTACGGTGCACCAAGGCATCTAAAAAAGCAAGTTGAGAATTGGACCCTTCCCAACCGTAAACCTCAGGGCTGGATGAAGACTATTGAGAGAGGAAGGAAATTGATCCGCCTCAATTTCATCATTAAATAAACAGATCGTATCCGAAACAAAAGTGAAAATGATGAGACAAAGTCGAAAATCTTAGTAACGACGCGATACACATCGTTAATAAAATTTTCCACTATGTCTCAACATCTTTAGCTCTTTTTAATGTAAAATATTAAAAAGATGGATCCATAAAGAGAGATCTACGTATAGTATACAGAGCAATATGATATACATTAATGAAAAACTTAACGCATCATTGAAAACACGGTTATAAATTATAATTTATTTCAACGGGTAAGTTTTTAAAACCCGTCTCATCAGACCGAAATTACAAATGGTTTAAATTTAAATTTATCCCAAATATTTTTTAAAAATATTGAAAAAGAAAAGTTATATGGTTTAGCCCTCCTTTCTGCCAACGATCCAATAAATATCGCTCAATACTTTCTGAAATTGACTGACACACAGTTTAACCGAAATAACTCACTAAAATTCTTAATAGAAAACACTTAAAAATTAGTTACTCATGCACATATAACATCTATATTATTAATTCACACAATAATAAAATATTAAACAAATTTTATAACAATAAACAAACACATAACAAACCCTCTTGTAATTGTAGAGTCGAAAACAATTGATGAATGTTATGATCCTTGTTTTTTAAAATTATAAACTGTATAAGGTCTTTCTTAAATACGCAAGTACTTTCGACTGTATATTCAGTAATCTTCAGACATAGAAATTATTTTGTTTTTGGTAAAATTCATTGTAATGTAATATAAATTGAACTGCACCACATATTTGATGTAAAAAAACTGATCCCCCGTGCACATTTTCGGGATAACAACTGAGACATTACTCTACTTATTGAACTATTTAGTTCATATCACATTGACTGATAAACTCCTACGAAAAAAAAAAATCTCAAATTGCCATATTAGTAAAAACCAATCTCACTTAAATTTTCAAAAAAAAAAAAAAAAATTAGCGTTGCGACTGCAAGCACCAAAATGTTGTATACGTTATCAAAAAAACATATTTCGATTTGCATTATATTTTTCGTTTCGGATGCGACCTGAATTTTACCAAAAAAAAAATAATTTCCATGCCTGAAGATGGCTGAATGTACAGTCGAAAAGTACTTGCGTATTTAAGAAAGTCCTTATACAGATTATAATTAAAAAAAAAACAAAAACAAGAATCATAACAGAGTGATTTGTAGTTTAATGCATCTTTAAAATTTTGTTAGCGAAAGGATTTCACCATTTTATATCATTAACTTCACTAATTTACTTTTAGTATGAATGATTCATTGTAATTTAATATAACTGCATCACATATTTGATATATATATATATATATATATATATATATATATATATATATATATATATATATATATATATCGGTAGAGTCTAACAAACACGTTTACTCAAAGCTAACGCATTCAAGGCGTTAGCTTTGAATACGTTAGCTTTTTTTTTGCAAAGTGTTCCCATCGGGTTTATTGTCTCGACCTTCGGCTAAAATTAAATTAACACTTCCGCTTGAAAATGACTCAATTATTATTTTTTAAATAAATTTACGTAACAAATTTATGTCTTTAAAATAAAATTAATTAACGTCTTTTAAGAAATGTATAATTTGTGTAAATAAATTCATTTTAACAATCTCCTGATATTAATAGTCTCCTGACGAGTGGTTGTGAGATCCGAAAAAGATAAGCAAACATTTAATTTTGACTACGATGCTGCTTTCCCTCCCGAGGCCAATGTACTGATGATGATGAGGTGAGGGGGGTATGTTGACAACATTCATCCTTGGGATAAGAATGGTTTTGAATAAAAAAAAAAGCAACCTCCAAGTTTTCCAAAAAACAGAACTGAAGATAAAACTTTCAAAAATAAAAGACTGTGGTGTGGAATTTAAATGGAAGTAATGATGGCACCCACATTGAATCCATTATAAAATTTATTATGTTGAATTTGTAAATATGAAACATTTCAAATGGCTGGCTGTATGGATTAGTTAATAACAAATTTAGTAGAGGAGAGAAGAAAATTGAATATAGAATAGAATGCGTTGGATGTAGTTTCGCCAAACACCTCAAATTGATATAAAACTAAAACATTAACATGAAAACTCTAGTCATGCCATTAAATGACCTCGTCAATTCGATATTTTCATATAAGATGCCATGCATGGCGCCAGACTAGTTCAGAAATATCTAAACTGTCGGCTGTATACAACAGCGTTCTAAGATCAATTGTGAAAAA
>CAHIKZ030000172.1:1305000-1480000 GCA_903632075.3 Acanthosepion pharaonis
AATTCACTGTATCTAAACACAAATTAGAGACATGTCATAATAAATCATTCCATCTTAAATAAATCAAAATTGTTTTGTGGCTGTTTTTGAGATTTTTTTGAGTTTTATTGAAATTTTTCGTGTTAAAATGTTGAATAATTTAACACATTCAACATTATGAATAAAAAATATAGTGAATTTTATTTATTCTTTTTTCCAGATTTCGCATAAGCAAAGAAAATTCATGGATTTAGATGAACAAAATAAAAAGACCTCAGAATGTCGTCAAAATTTGAAAAAGTTTTCATCTCTTAATAATCAGTTATGTTTCGTTTAATTTGTATATAAATATAGGTAGAAAAAATGTTGATAAGATAGCGAGGGTCACAAATTACTGGCCGTGGACACCAATCAGCCCCCGACCCAGTCGCGGGATCGGTGGTTTTACGTGCTGGCCCTGGATAGATAGTGGACTTAAGGACTACTAAAGATAGAATAAACCTTGTTAATAAATCATCAGCATAAATTTTATAAACGACCAAGATAAGAATTTTAGTCTGAATATTTCCTAAAATGATTAAACGGCGCTGTTTTTATCAGGAGTGTCCCTTAAAAAATGTTGTTTTGAAGATTTCTACCTCTTACGGTGTTCAAAAGTTGAGTATTTACTATCAGTGCCAGTTGTCGGTGTTCAAGCCGAGATAGAAGCCAGATCACTGAATACTGAATTTTAAGTCTGGTAGGCTTTTTTCATCGCCACTTGATAGTCATGCCTCGATTTGCTAACGATGAGAAATAGGAGCACATTTTAACAGTCAGGTCTCACTTTTATCATCAGTCCCTTGACTGTTTCGGGGGTGGGGGGTCACCTAAAGGCAGAAGAAACAGATAACCTCCTCCAGGATGAGCTAGCGTCCGTCTTCTGCAGTGCCTTGCATTATGGTCTTGCAGAGGTTGTTATGCCGTGTGACTTGGCCAAACCATGACATTTCCGACGCTTGATGATAGTGACGAGAAGAGATTCCTGTAGGACCACGAGAATTTTGACTTTGCTCCGTAGATAGTCATTGGTTTTGTGCTTCTAGTAGGAAATGCGGAGGAGCTTTATTTGTTTGAAAACAAATAATGGCGAAAGCTCGATTCAGATCTACTCGACTTCATAATCTGGTATAATATAATCATGTCGCGCCATTCTCTTTTATTCACCACTTAGCCTTATGCCATACTAAGTTAAGCCCTGTAAATACCAAAAGGATGATTAGAACTGAACGAGCCGTTCTTTCCCAGGGTAGAAACGATTTTATTATTAGTGACGTTCGAACGCTTTCTCGTAGGCAGGAGGAAAAAGCCAGAAAAGTTAATGAACTTTCCTAAAAGAAGGAAATGAATGAAACTAAGGCAGGGCAGAACAAATTGACACCGAGAACATAAATACAGAGAAAAATTGCTCCAACAAGTCGTAATCCTCAGGAGAGCGGCTTATTGGATGTGGTTAAAATAGGCGGTAGATGCTGACGTCTCTCTCGTAACGACGAGTGTCTGACCTAGAAACGAAGGAGGTAAACACATCGGGGTGAGTCAAAACTTTATCACAATCTCTAGTCAGCCTCTCTATCGCTCATTCATTGTTCTATAGCCAACGACTTTCAAGAATGATGTCACAAACGGGTGCAGTACTCGAAATAAATAAATATCTTTTTCCTTGATTTTTTTTTTTAAATTTGGCTCTTGGTATGTAAAAGATAAACCACGTCACGTCACGTCACGTCTGATCGCAGCCGTATTAAGGTTATTTGCCTGTAGACGTTGCTGTGTGCGCATGAGCAGCAAGGCGTGACCCTAAAGGCTTCCAAGGGAGATTGCTATGATGCTTAACTCGTGAGGCGCAAGTCTCGCTTTTGTTATTGTCACATGTGGTTTTGAATCAACGTAATTTCTTTTCTTCTATTTTAATAACACATGATTATCTTTAAAGTGATGTTTGAATGAAATAAATTCTTTAAATCTATTGTAATTCACACTCGACATTATTTTAAGGCCTCAACATAACAATTATTGTAATTCTAAAGAAATGAAACATCTGTTAGTGTTTTTCTACTTAACCTCGAAACGAAATAATATTTTTTATGTAAATACAGAGACTTCCATATATATATAGAGTCTGTCTGTTTAATATTTTATTGTATTTTTCCAATCTTCGGATGTGTTGAGTATTGTGCTCGAAGTTGTGGCTAAACTCTCCGAAGTTCATATTTTGTTATTTTTCTTCAAGTGCTTTCGACTTTCACAGTCATTATCAAGAACCGATGTAGTGTCTGTGTGGTATTTAGGCTTCTTTTGTCTGCATCTTGGGAACCTATACTAAGTTAAAAATAATTTGTGTTGAGTTTTTTTTAGGTCGAGTTTTTTCTCCGTGTGTTTGTGCATGTGTGTCATTGTGTGTGCGTGTGTGTGTGTGTATGTGTGTGAGTGCGTGTTTGTACGCGTGTGTGTATGTGCATGATCATCTCTCTTTTTCATTATTTTCTTATGTCCTTAAATTCTGTCTTTATTTCTTTTGTTTTTCTTATCTCTTTCGGATATACCTTTCTTATCCCTTTCGGATATACCTTTCTTATCCCTTTCGGATATACCTGAAACTGACAAGCAGAACGCTGTTTCTGCAAAACGTCAAATTGTACGATGTCATTTGAACTTTTATTTATCTATTCATTATTGTTGCTCTGTTTCTTAATATTAGAGATTTTATTCGCTAGAATCTGCTAGCTTTCAGTGCGTTATTCTCTCGTAATTTACTGGTCAACGTGTTTAGTAGGCGTCAATGATCTTTGCTATTCTATCTATCTGTTTATCTATCTCAGTCTGTTCTTATCAATCTCTTTATCTATTTCAGCCTGTTTTTATATTTTTCAATCTCTTCCTCTCTTTACACACACACACACACACATATATATATATATATATATATACACGTGTGTATTTGGGCAGCAAATCCCTCTTTTATTAACAGCGGTTAAGTTTTTAATTTAATTTTTCTGGTCTTCTCATAATTTTTTCTTTTTTAGACATAAATTATCTATAAATTGTCCGAATGTTTTGTATGCCTGAGCACTTTTGGCTATTTTTTAGCCATTTTCAAGGATAATTTTATTTTAAATTTTAACTCAATGTATTGATTTTTTTTATATATGTATCTAGAGTTATAGGAATGTTTTATTTTCAAAACAAGGTCACGCTCACATTGTGACCGTGTTCATAGTTGATGTTTTTCAATTAAAAGTATAAATAAAATCATTCTTGATAATATCTAAAAGAATAGTTAAGTTCTCTTTCGCTCAAATACCAACTATGAATTCATTTATTTTCCCCCAGCTATGGGTTAAATAGAAAGACCGGACCCTCTGATCTTTGGTGATAATCTCGAAGGACAATTGAAATCTCAGGAAGATTTTCTTTTCTCTGCTGTCTTTTTTTTCTTTTTTTTTTTTGTCGAAAGGTTTGATTGCTTTTACACAAGCCTTCACCAATCTAATCAAATCATATGTGTGGGTAGTTTGGTTGTTCAGTTAATAAAAACTAAACTATTATACCCTTATGGGTAGTGGCTGGTGAGCCACTTCTATTTCAAACCGATATATCTCCTGTTATATAATGTGGGCGGAGAAGGAAACTTACTAGTGGTTAACCAATATAAAGACTGTCTGAGACAGACAGACGGTTATATTGGACTGGAACAGAATAAAAGAATTTGCCATTCAAACAGCGTGATTTTTTTTAGAAATGTAACTCTTGTCTCATGGCTCTGTATTATGTCTCTTGTCTCATATGTCTTTTGTCTCATTATTAACAGAGTCAATTTGTGTCTCATACAAATTTGATACATGTATTTATTGTTTGATAAGACAATTTCAAAGGAGTGATACTTCAATCGGATTTCATGTTTGCGTGTTTCTGTGACAAGATTGTTCACAGATCGGACTAGAGATCAAGTGCCTGCCATTAAAATCAGCGTTGGAAGCCAAAACTCATGGGGAAAATGAAATACTTTATTTAAAATAAAAACTAATATAAAATTGATTATGAAAATAAAAAAGAAACATTTAGTGTGCATATTTAACAGAATATGAACTATTGCAAAATAACAGATATATTTACGAAAATTGCACAAAAAATATCATGAAATACTAAACAGTAAATTTGTTCAATATAATCGCCATTGGCTTCAACCATGGCCTCCAGATGACTTTGGAATCTCCTGCAACTCTTCTGAACGATCTTCTTGTTTAAGTTGTTGAATGCTGCCATTATCCTCGCTTTCAGTTCATTTTTAGTGTTACAAGGAGTTTTGTTGGTCTCTTGCTCAACTGCACCCCACACATAATAATCAAGGGTGGTGCAGTCTGGGGAGTTAGCTGGCCAGAATTTAAGGGTTGATGTGGTTGCAGAAATTGTCTGACAGCCATGACTGGATTCTCCTGCTTGTGTGTCATGGTGCAGAGTTCTGTTGCTAGACATAGGGTCTTCCAGCAGCCACCCTCTTAACCCAGGACAACACTACCTCCTCAAGACACTTGATGCAGACCTCAGTGTTGAGTCTGAGGCCCTCACCAACAAATTAGGAAGTTCTTTACTTATCAGAACGATCAGAGTGAGTTTTCCGAAATGCCGTAGCTTCGTAACCACCATTAGATTCATCCAACTTTCCTCTGCATTGTCCTCAGATTGACACCCAAACATCTGAAATGTTCGTATTCGAGCTTCCGGTGCGAATGCCGAGCGTTACAGCATGCCGTTTCCAAATTTTCTCACAGATGGCGCCCAACTGACCCTACTATACTGTGTAGTCAATAAAATCAAAAACAAACCAAGCGCATATGCCCGAAATTAAAAATATAAAATGGTAACAATTTACCCATCGTAGTCTGTTGTTTTAGAAGAATATTTGAAAAAATGTTAATATGCCTGATTTCTTAGCTATAATCATTTTCCTATATAATCTCTGAAAACCTTCAGCAAAGCCGACCAAGATCTACGTTCCGTTTTCAAACTGAAATCATACTTTTTCTGCTGTAAATGTGAGCGTTTTGAGTTTAGAAATTCTAAGACTATTTCCTAATATAAATTAATGCTAATTACTTCTTTGTTTTACGCCATTTCAACTTGCGAAATGTTTCAAAGGAACACTCGACTTTTACATGGTCGGTGGAAAAACCTGCTTAATAATGGACAAGTAATATTCGTTACTTTTTTCGAGAAGTGTTAATTAAGTTTCTGATGATGAGGATCACTTTCACAGAGTTAATTACGTGATACGCAATTTGCAGTTACAATTAACATTACTACATTAATTTTAGCAGCTTGTTCACTGACATGTCAGTGTGGGCGGATAAGTCAACAAGTACTCGTCACATCACACCATTATAACACGTTTGAACCGTTTTTAACCAGCAGCAACTATTAACTTTGTCAGCAAAGCAGATAAGTTGTTTTCGAAGACTATAAAGCAGTGGTTCATAACTAGGGGTGCGATATCGGTTAGTAGGGGGGTGTGATATCGGTTAGTAGGGGGTGCGATATCGGTTAGTAGGGAGTGCAAGGGTACTGAAAAATTAGGGTTGTTTTATTAAGGAAACTAGTGTAGTGATTGGCGACTTGAAATAAAAGTTTACATTGTAGAAATTTTACCAGTTGCAACCATCGTAATAGCGTAAATGGATACTTAGGGAAAAAACGAGCGGAAATTTCTGGTAAAACTGCGGTAAAGTTGAAAAAACTGCAGTTTGAAGTTTGTTTTTATAAAGAGCGGAAAAGATTTCCGAATGTAATTCTTTATAAAAAAATGTAAATTTTTCATTTAAAAATTTTATTAAAAAAAAAACGATTAGCATAATTCGATTTAATTTTAATTTTTGTAATGCATTATTTTGTTGTCAGTTATATAAATCAAGATTAAATAAACACAATGGATTTGTTATTTACATATGAGATCAATATTGTTTTTCACCAATTCTGGAAGGGGATGCGAGAACTGGTTAGGGGATTGAAAGGGGTGCGAACAAGAGAAAGGTTAAGAATCACTGCCCTAGAGACAACTAATAGTATTTTGATCCCAATTTAGGGGTTAACAATTTGCCCATAGCTGGAACATTAACAGGTGCTACCAGCCCGGATCAGGGAGGAACTGGGAATAAGATCAAATTAAGAGGTGGTTCTACGCTCCTCAAAAATCTTCTCAAAAACCTTGCTACCGGATGCAGCTTATACAGAAAGTAGTGAAGGAAATTCAGAAGAAAGGACTAAACATCACTTGTAAGAAGATAAAATGTATATCTGAAAAATTACAAAAAAAAAGTACAAGAACAATGCGACACTGAAATACAAAAGCACATTGGGATAGGGTAATATGTCTTCCAAAAGCTAAGCAGAGTATTAAGAAACAGGAAATTTTTATTAGAAACAAAGAAAAGTGTATTTAAATATTATGTAATACCAATCATCCTATATGGTATTAAATAATGGACAATCTCCTAATAGACGAAGAAGAAACTTGAGTTAATAGAAATGTGGTTCTACAGAAGGATGCTGAGAATGCCTTGGAATGAAATTTTAAGCAATGAGGAGGTTTTAAAGAAAATGGTAGTTTGAATCAGAAAGCTGAAATTTCTAGGCCACATAATGAGGAAAGCAGACTTGGATAATTTGACACTCATAGGACTAGAGAAAAGCAATAACCCCTGCTTAACGAGCATGTATAAATGGGATTAGGAGAGAGAAGAAAAGGACAAGCCTTACTTAGAGCTAAAAAGAACAGGAAGTTGGGAAGAGTCATGATCGTCAACGTCCTGAAGGGATACGGAATATAGAAGGAGGAGAACAACAATGGTAGGGATTATAGTGAGAATACCCATGGAAATACTAACTAGTTCCGATCCGTTAATCGAATTATTTTACTTAAAATATTTTTCCAAGTTTACATCCATTCTTTCTTCCACACAGTGTCTTTATTCTGAATTTATAAAAAAACAAAACATCGATAAATGTGAACAAATTGAGAGAGATACATATAAACACATTAAGATAGATGAGAACAAATTGAGGTAGATATGAATAGACTGAGATAGATACATCTGAACAATTTGAGATAGTTATTATATTAAATTATATTTGATAGATATGCACAGACTTAGACACATGCATATATACATACATTCTGAGATTTACAAAAAATAACATTTTGGATTTATTTACTATCCGCACAATTAATATAGAACACTCTTATAAATTTGTAAAAAAAAAATGGAACATACAAATAGTAACTTAAATAAAATGAGATAGATTGATAGAAAAAACATTGAAAGAGATAAAAGCACTCTTAGATAGATAGATAGATAGATAGATAGATAGATATGAACCGATGAAATATCTAGATTGATAATCCTGCAAAAATACTTCAAATTAGCGCAAAGAGTTTATATAGTCGGCACTAATATCACTGTCAAACCTTTAGTTCTGTTAGAAATTTATTTTCTTCAAGTGTAAGTTTTGCATCTGTTTCTAAAAGTCATGTAGGTGTTCATAGCTGTAGGAAGCGTTTAAATAAAATGCTGAAAATGCTTTGTAAGAGCAGAACTCTAGAATCTAGGAGTGAATATTGGGCCGTATGTGCGGGCATTGGTTAATGGTAGGAAAATGTAAAAGACAAAGTAATTGATATTTTCCCCGCAGTCAGTCATGGGCGTAAATAAGCATTGGGGGATAATGACCAAAATTGTTAACTTGGCGTCATTGTGGGTAGGATGTGATTTCAAAAACATCAACTCGCTTGATCAAACAAGTTCGTTAATTCGGTAAAAATAAAAAAATATCTGGGCGCTGAAAAAAATTGTTGTTTCAAACACACACACAATTTATCTACGAAGAAGAAATAGATTATCTGAATCAAATGTTCAGACAGACTACGTTCCTTAGTTCCACTAGTTCAGACCTTTACAGCTAGGACACGCCATGCCACAGACAGAGGGTCGAATCAACCTTATTTCCTTCGCATTCTATTGGTAAGACGCAAGTTTTACTTGGACAGCGTCTCCCTAATAGTTTCTGCTTTCTGGAACATACTCCCAAGAGGATGCTTCCTCGATCACTACAATCTTATCTTCTTCAAGTCTAGGTTATCTTAAAAGAAAAATAAATGAGTCAAAATTCCTGTTGGAACTTGTTAGTATCTGGTGATGAAATAGGAGAAACGTTACAGGCACCGATAACTGATTTACAATTGACTAAGATACGGTTACGACTAATTTTGAACATGTCTTTTTAATCAAATTGCAAATAATGCGAAATTTAGTTTTTGTACATATACCAAATATATACTTATTGTTTAGTTTTTGTACATATACCAAATGTATACTTACCTGGCTTATGTCAGAGGGCATCCCCCAGACGAAGTTCTGCCGAAGGGCAGAGTCTCGTCTCGGGAAACTGACTCCGTTTTTACGTGGTCTATAGGGAATTTTGGCCCTAGCCTACGGGCACGGATACCCCACTTTAAACTCGGCCTTGTGCCACATCTTGCTGTGTGGGGCAGCGGGTAAATAATTATACCAAATGTATCAGTTCTTTCACTCTTCTTTTTCATCAGTCAATTTGGGTCCGCAAAAGATGCTGGCAAAATGACCGATTCCCTGTACCGCGCCAGCAAGTAACCCCACTCCCCCTGCTATCCTCTACCTTTACAAGAGCCAGATCATTCCTAAGATGGAGTACTGCTGCCATATATGAACGGGAAATGCCCAGTCTTCCCTTTCCACTTTCAACAGAGTTCAAAAGCGTCTCCATAAGCGATTCATTATTGTTCATTCTGCAACCCCTTTTCTCAGAGACGAGACGTCGCAAACCTCCCGCTGTTCGATTGCTATTTGCGTGGAGTGTGTTCAGAGGAACTAGATTCCTTAGTTCGACCCGACCGGACCTTTACGGCTAGGACAAGCCATGCGACACCCATTGTAGCGAACCACCCTCATTTCCTTTGTATTCCATTAGTGAGATGTAAGTTCCACGCGAGTTCTTGGAGCCGCTCTGACGTAATCACGAGTCTTGGGTAAATAAGTCTTGATCACTTTGGGGGATCGTCGTGTGTTGATTAATCAATCCACATCGAAGAAAAGAAAAGAAAAGAAAAACTGTGGAACTGACTCCCAAGAAGTTAGTTTCCCGAACACTACAATCTTAACCTGTCTAAGTCTCGGATTAACCGTCATCTTCTACACATATACGTGCCTCTTACTCTGTAACCCTCTACCTTGAGTAGCCCTCAGGCCTTGTACAGGATGTATGCTAGTGTAAAAGAAAGTCCTTTAATTAAAATATTAAAATACTTTTAAAAAATCTCAAATTCTTCAGGGGTACAAATCAGTTCGGCTTTACATCTTCGTACAAAAGTTCAAAGGCAACATTTTTAAAACCAAAGATAGAAGAAGCATTATTTTTTCCTGGAAACATTTATACATACATTTTGTCAAATTCATCATCTACAGGTATATTTTTTGGAATCATTTTTATTTTTTTTACACCCACGCATTTCTAATCTGGTATGCGATGAGAGGATTTTGTGAAATCAAAAAAGAAAACAGAATATAAATGAAAACAGCCCCCCACCGCATATTTTGAAGTAGCCATGTCTGACGGTTAAGTTTTTTGAAAAGTCCAAAAATAGTTCTACGAGTTTAGAATAAATGCTGAGTCTTTGTATTAAAAATAACTCATTGCTCGTTGTTGAAGAGGTGGATAGGGGAACTGCAATTAAATCTGTCGAAATCGCTTATTAGTTATAATGTAATCATAGTTCTTTCTTTTATTCTGTTTTAGTTAAAGCCTTTATGTAAATAATTCTATCTGGTATTGTTTATGGACAACGCTGGAAAGAAGATCGCTACTTCATTATAGAGCCATTCATTCATCACAATTCACCAGTCGTTCACAAATAGACAATAGGATTTTCCTTGTTTTAAAGAATATACAGACTATTGTTCCATTCCATTACAGTCATCTGTATACGTAAATAATACATATATATATATATATATATATATATATATATATATATATATATGATTTAAATTTTTTAAATTATTATTTTTTTTATTTAACTGATTTCATTTACATTCATTTTGTTTCCATCACTTTTCTTAGTAGATAATCCCAACACTGTAATAATAGAAGTTCTGTTAGGAATGGTAAAATGATGTAAGAGGGCGGGCACAAATTTACTGTAGATGACATTGCAATTGAGGCAATCTCTAGATATTTTCGTAATAGTGATTTTTTTTCTCCTTTGAACAGAGTAGCATTTTTTATATCAAGGTTACGTAATGCGTCGATTGCCCACCCTAACGAAACTGACCACAATTTTGACATAATAAAGTGACTAAAGCCGAGATGCCAGGTCAGGGCCAGTAATATCGCTGATTCTTCTTTGAATTTTATGAAGAATCTGTAAATATAGGACCATATATAACAGCAATATTCACAGCATTGACTTATAAATATATAAGACAGATTCTGGAGAGAAAAATTGTCTAGCAGGAGACAGTGAACCAACTTAGCAGCTGACATAGCAATGGATTCAATGTAAACATTCTGTCAGCCGATGATGTATATGAATTATCTGAAAAATATTATTATTTACATGTATTCAGTAGCCTTAAATTAATTCCGAAATGAAAATCAAGCATAGAGAATTAGGATTTTCAGGTGAAGAGTGGAAATAACTGCAGATATGTCCAGTATAACTTTCAATGACTCAACATGAATCGACATAAGGAAAAAGATCCTTTTCTGTTTGATACGAATTAAGGGCAATCCTCTCTTATGGATTACCAGAACCATGACACATTGGACCAGAAAAAGTGAACAGCTGGTTTATTTGAACGACAGAAAAGCCTTTTATTCTGGGCAAATCGCTTGGTGATTTTGTTAGGTGACACTGCCTATTACAAAGATGTAAATTCCAAAACACATGTCATTAAGGGGGTGGGGTGGTATTTATTACTTTTAACGTCTCAGGGCGACTTAACGTCAGGGTAATGGTTAGCGATGCTCGTCTAGTTGGCCATTGCGACTGAGTATTGAGTTCGATCCTTAATAGATTTCCCAGTCTCAATTTCGACAATGAATAAAGCCAACAAGGGATGACATATAAAATCAACCAACGAATCTGTTGTTTGTTACTTGTAATTGCAATAAATAAAAAAATTCCACAAAAATTCCACATGGAATTCATCGAAACAAAAACGAAATTGTTCTTTTAGAATGGTAGAGATGAGTGTTCTTGTAACAACAATGAAAGCTATGAAAAGTAATTTAACGACTGAATAACTATATTATTCTTGTGGTAATTTTCATTACTAGATTAGTGGAAGCATTGTAGTTTCCTTAAACAAGAGAGTAAAAATGAATATACAGAAAACTGCCTACAATTCAAATAATATTGGCAAATGTTTAACAAACATATTTCCTCCCCCCACTAAAAATAACAAAAACAAGATAAAAAAATAAAACACAGAAATAAACCTTTTGTCAAAAGGACGGATTTTCTCTTGACATCATTATAATTGTATAGTCATTAGGCAATTTTGATTATTTTAGAAAACCATTTTTAGAAAGTTAATAAACCCAAACACATACAATTGGAATCATGCTTTTTCTTTCTTTTTTTATCGAGAACTGACAACAGTAAAAATAGAAGACTTAAATTCAGTTTCATATGTTTGAGTTTTATTAATATTCTAAAATACCTTTTAAAAACAATAAAAATTGCCAATGGTGTATATATTAATAGCAGTGTATTTTAAATTTTGGTGATATTTTATTACCTAAGCAAACTAAACAGAAGGAGTAGAGTGCGTTGTGTGTGTGTGTGTGTGTGTGTGTGTGTGTGTGTGTGTGTGTGTGTGTAGAGATGTCTTCAAAGCACGTTCCACTCACTCCTCCCCGATCTTTTGAACAGTAGTAGAGGTTTAACCCTTGTTCCCCGTTCAGGATTGGGTTCCTGGTCCCTTCTAAATTCTACTTCAACTCTGTACTCCTAACGCTTGTTCTTTCTTACACAACTCAACACAGTAATCCTCTACTTTGAGTGGCTCCTGGGCCTTGTATTGAGTAGATTTTCCTTAACTGTAGAGTTTAGCAAAATGATTATATATACCTTTGTATCGTCAAGCGAGCTGAGGAATATTTTATTCGATCTACTATTTTATATTGTGTTCAATACGACATGAGGTTCTATGAGGACCAAAAGGTCTCGCTGACAGCAAGCCGCAGGTTATATTAAAGGCATTTTGCTAGCAAACAAAAGATGATGATATTTTTCTTCCATTTTCTTATATTCTGTTTTGCATTCTAACAGTTGATAGCAGAAGTTCTTTTGCAAACAATTAGAGTAATCCTATGCTATGAATGTATATGATTTTGTCAAAAACGTTACAAGGATTGCAATTCCTGTATAATATCAAATGCTTTCACGAAAGCTGGCGCAATGAGGATGACTTTACAGGTATCATTGTAAAATCTTTGGGATTATCAGACATAAAATTTTAAAGATGTACTACAGATATAATATATATAGGGTGCGATGGATAAATTGTCGTAGTCTAAACGACGCAAAAATGAAAAATACACTGACATCTCATTGAAATATTCTATCTTGAAATAATGAAGAGTAATTTCATTCAATAAAATCGACATTGGCTTCAACCACGGCCTCCATAACTTCGGAATTTCCTGCAACTCTTCTGGACAGTCTCCTTGTTTAAGTTGGTGAATGCTGCCATAATTCTTGCCTTCAGTTAACCTTTGGTGTTACAAGGAGTTTTGTTGGTCTCTCGCTCAACTGATGCCCACACATAATAATCAAGATAATTATAATCAAGAAAATAAATCAGAGGGTTAAAGTCTGGGGATTTAGTTGGCCAGATGTAAGGGGTCACAAAATTGAAAGTTATGAAGGGCTTCTCCTGCGTGTGTGGCATCGTGCAGACTCCTGTTGCCAGACATAGGGTCTTCCAGCAGCCATCCTTTTGACACAGGGCCACACTACCTCCTCAAGCCACTTCATGTAGACTTGAGTCTGCGGCCGTCGCCAGCAAATTCGGGAGTTCTTTCAGAACGATCACAATGTGTTTTCCGAGCTGCCGTATCTTTTTAATTCACTATTAGACTAATCCAGCTCTTTCTGAAATCCTCTCTGCTGTCTTCAGATTGACACCCAAACATTCTGAAATATTTGTACTGGAGCTTTCGGTGCGAATGCCAAGCAGTATAGCATTGGCGTTTCCAAAATTCTGGCAGAGTGAATTGGATCATGTTCTTTTTCTCACAAACTATACCCAATTGACCCTACAATAATGTGCGGCCGATAAAATAAAAACAAACAAACTACGCACATGCGCGAAATTAAAATATAAATTGTCGACAATTTACCCATCGCACCCTGTAGCTGATTTGTTTTCATGTTTTGCATTTTCTTGCGAGGTTAATGGGCAGTTGGTTATTTTTGTTCCTGTACATTGTATAGATTTTAAAAGTAATTTTAATAAACTTTATATTATTATTATTATTATTATTATTATTATTATTATTAAAGGGTGTCGAGTAAAATAACGGCAAATTTATTCTTTGAGAAAACACACCAGCTTTAATTGGTACATCTCAGTGATCCTCTAAAATCCCAGATCTGATATTTTATGGATTATTGTATCTGCAGTATACTCCTAATTCACCGTTGTCGTGACATCGTCGATATTGATTCATTAAAGTGGAACTTAACTGAAGCTTGGAATGAAATTCTTCTTGATACTATTTGTAAAGCTACTGCCTCCTCCTGGTCATCACGCTTACAACTTTGTGCTGAACTTTCAGGCAAACATTTCGAACATCTAAGTTGATTGTTCAGTTTATGCATGAATCATGATTGTTAAATAAATTTACAACTTTTTTTTTTAATGGGCATCCTGTAGAAAAACCCGTGAAAATCACACGATTTTTCTATTTTAATTTTCTGATAAATATTCATTCTTAAGTTAATTATTGAGTAATCTCATGCCGAGTTCTACAACAATAAAATATCCGTAGAAATTCCCCTATCACGTGGTTATATCTTTGAGCTTAACAACTTTGACAAATTATTGCAATAACAATCATAAATATGAATGCCGATCGTTAGTTTAAGAAGTAAGGGGGTACAAATGAAAAGATTTGAAATTAACAACTTTTTCTGTTTTACTGAAACAGCCGTTAAACAATTCTATCGTCCCTTCTTTATTTCTTTTTAAAATTTTCTCACTGGCAGCAAGTAGCGTCTCTGATATGTGTTTTTGTTTCTCCATCAATCAAAAAAGAATAGGACATTATCTATAAGGAATTGGCAGGAGAGTTAAACACGTCTATCTCCCTATCTTTCTTTTTCTTACTGAAACCAAGTGATGTCTTTTCCCTTCTGTCCACGTGATCAAAATGGAATAGTCCATTATTTATGAGGTATTGGCAGGGCGTAGCGGTTGTGCTAACTAACGAAGTGAGTGACAAGCACAATTATAACCTGAAGTTTTCTAAAAGATCACCCAGTACAAAGCTCAACAGCCTCTCAATATAGAGATGGTTAAGTGCAGATTAATGAGAATTTGTATAATTCATAACCGTTGACCCTAGATTCGAAGAAGTTTAGATTGTAGCGATCAGAGAAGCATTCACTCGGGAGTCTGTTTCACAAAATATTGGTTCGTTTTCATTGTCTCCATTGGGCTGTTTGAGCAAGATCTTAGGAGAGATCAGCTTCCCGATTTTAGATTTTTGGAGGTGATATAGATACATGTGAACAAATG
Source organism: Acanthosepion pharaonis (assembly GCA_903632075.3). Classification (NCBI taxonomy): domain Eukaryota; kingdom Metazoa; phylum Mollusca; class Cephalopoda; order Sepiida; family Sepiidae; genus Acanthosepion; species Acanthosepion pharaonis. The sequence goes on from CAHIKZ030000172.1 coordinate 1,319,856, forward strand.
GAAATATGATCAAACTTATATATATATATATATGAACGGACTGAGATAGAGAGGCATGGATATAAAGAGGTATAATTAGCTTGAGATAGATTGATAGATAGATAGATAGATAGATAGATGGATAGATATGAACAGAGTGATATATATATATATATATATATATATATATATATATATATATATATATATATATATTGAGAGAGAGAGTCATAAACATAAGGATAGACAAAAAGCTTGAGATAGATAATAGATATGAACAGACTAATAATTCCTCTTTTTCCTCACCAACCCTAAACTTACTGTGGTCACAATTCACGCCTAAAATTCAAAATTCACCCACTGGGAGTGAAGTTCACCCCTATTTAGAATTGATATATATATATATATATATATATATATATATATATATATATATATATATAGAGAGAGAGAGAGAGAGAGAGAGAGAGGGAGAGAGAGTCATAAATATAAAAAAGACACAAACACCCTGAGATACGAACAACTTGAAATAGATAGATAGAGAGAGAGAGAGAGAGAGAGAGAGAGAGAGAGAGAGAGAGAGAGAGAGAGAGAGAGAGAGAGAGTCTTCCACACAAACCAACCGGAAACAACTTGAGATAGATACAGTGAAAGATATATCAAGAAAGAGACGAAGAGCTTGAAAGTGGGAGAGGTGTGAATATGAGACGATGTTTTTATTAGTAATTCAAAATAGAGAAAGTTCATGTGGATAGATTAATACCTACAGAGTGAACAGAGAGAGGTAGAGAAATTGAGAGAGGGTGAACGGAGAGAGAAATAGAGGGGGTCTGAAAGAGATTGAACGAGAGAGAGTGAGAAAGACAGAGAGAGAGAAAGATAGTGAACGGAGGGATAGAGTAGGCGAAAGAGAGAGAGAGAGAGAGAGAGAGAGAGAGAGAGAGAGGATCCGACATATCAACAACATAAATAGATAAATTTAACATTTTTTTTCTTTCACATTACATCGCCCATTTTAGGCCTGCAACTATACTACCATATTTTTTTTTAATTTCTTTATTTGGCTAACAAGATAAGAATAACAAATGTTTATACAACCACAGGGAAGGAAAAGCAATAAATAGAAGCACATGTTTTGTCAATAAGGGTGCATTGCAAACCCGGGGCGGTTTGGAAGAAGGACACGTTTCGGGTTAAAAATAATTTTCCTTCTTTTTTTCTTTTTGATTCATTATTAATACTTTCTAAAAAGCACCTTGACGTGACGCAAAGAAGTTATACTCTAGTCACGTAGATTATTAAGACTGCATTATACACTGATTTATGAGAAATATTGTCCTCATCTCACTCTCTCTCTCTTTCTTTCTCTCTCTCTTTCTCTCTCTCTCTTTCTCTCTCTCTCTCTCTCTCTCTCACACACATATATATATATATAGTAAAAAAACAACTATGTTGGTGGGACTAACAGACAACTTACCAGAAGACGAAAAAATCACGAACAAGCAAAGAAAAAGGAAAGAAATGGCAAAAGACAAACACCTTCCAATTGAGTGTGTGTGTGTGTGTGTGGCCTGACGATTGCATCTAGCATGAAACAGCCTGTCGCCTCTAAGTGTTGACTTCAATGTTCACTTTTATATTTACACACGCTCTATCTCTGATATTGAGCACTTTATCCTATAAATATAGCACACCTTAAGACTATATTTCTTCATATTACTTACACAGCAAAAATAACAAACGAATTTACCTCACCTGGATATAGATCTATTTCAATCAACGCTTGTTCTATTCAGAATTAGATTTTAGGTTTCTAAATCTCTGATTCCGATACGAATAACGCCCATCCACCAAGGTTGAATAAGACCAACGTGCTTACCGTTGATTGAAATACATTTGGCTTTTTTTTTTGCTGCGTCGTTTATATGCTATGTTATACTAAGTACATTGAGCAATCTTTGTGGATCAGTTTTAATATTTGATATTATTAGGACCCACCTGGATTATATTATACCAACGCATCTATTATAATATATATATATATATATATATATATATATATATATATATATATATATATATATGTAAGCGGTTTCCCCTTAGCTGATTGATGTTGTCTTCATCATCCTGACTCCAGAGTTTCGTAGACGGACCCTCAGAGAAGTACTCCGTCCACTCGTCAGAAGGTAGAATGTATCAGGAATTGATTACTTATACTTCATGATTTTTTTTCACTTTAAATCTAAACAAATAAATAATCGATAAAAATCGGAAATCATCATTCATCTACTGTATTCAACATATCCCTCTTTTAATGGCATGACGCTTCAGAATGTATCATGGCTCTCTCTACAGATTCTTTTTTCTTTATTATCTATGAATTACCATGGCTTCCTGGAAACTCGTCAGCCCGGGAGGGAAGTCTATCTAAGAGAAAGAAAACTCTGATTTCCAATTATGGAAAAGGCTTCAGGAGTAAACTCTGTGGACAAATCCGGAGCCGGAGTCCCTAAGACAGTCCTCTGCTATGTTTAATTTCGTTCTGCATATCCTGCGACGATGCCGGTGCCAAGCTGTATTAGGACTCTACCTTTGCTTTGGACAACATAAGTGGTATTAAGTGCGGAGAGACGTACTGAATGGGAAACGTCGATCTCTCATCATACCCTCCCCAGGCTTACGCTCTGGAGAAAACACTCCAGGATCGCCTCAATCAGCAGCTTAGGCATAACTCTTTGGGCATAGATCCAAGATTTTCTCGATACCGACAGATGCCACACACACATTGCGGATTTCTGGGAAATATTGTTGAGTAATTTCCTGTTGCCTTCTCCAAGGTATAGAATTTACGGGTTTTTTTTCTCTTAAATATGTTACTACCCAACGCTAGGGATCTCAGCCTACTCCACAATTTAACTCATGTTTGGGGGTAGAAAAGATGGAGTTATACCTTTCCAAAAGACATTTACGTGAAAGTGAATGCAACAGGCAAGCTAGAATTCGAACTCCGATTACATTTTCTTCGATGGTAACCGCTATGCTGTCCACACATTCTCAACATATCTTACTATTTATAATGACATTACGGAATTTTGGTAGTGAAACAGAAAAACAAATTAAATTCCACGAACGGATATCAAGAGGTACATGAAGCGATTCTTTGCTGAGAAAGATAAAACTACTTTTAATAAGTGATGATCTACGCATGCGCACGAAGAAAGAACGCTGAGAAATTATTTTTTTTTTTTTTAATGGGACAGCATAATTTTATTAAATTATATATATTTATATATTTCATTAAAACAGCAAATACCAAATCATTGCAAAAGTTCGTGCCCGATTTTCATTGTTAAAATAATTTTCACTCGGACACGGACTTTTGCAATGACCTTATATTTAAAAACAAATGCATTAGAAAACTTCTTGGCATTGTCTATTGGGAACAAAAAATCAATGAGTTTGTGCGGAAGAGAGCTGAATGTTTCGTGGGACTCCAGGATCCTCTTCTCGTCATTGTTAAACGGAGAAAAATGGCGTAGTTTGGATACATTAGAAGGCACAACAGCCTGTGCAAGACCATCATGCAAAGCACCGTTGAAGGTGGATGTAGAAGATGACGCCAATGTAAAAACAATACATAGGTATAACTGAATCAGAATTGCTGATGGCTGCCGTTGATAGACCGTCGTGGAAAAGAGTGAGTGTGGCTTCTGCATTCGGATCCGCACTACAATTAAAAAAGTCAAGGGGATGATGATGATGATTATGATGATGATGATGACGACGAATATTTTGCTTATTGTAAATATTAAATTTAACCTATTAGCTTGGAAGTAAAATAAAATAAAAGCTTCAAGAATGATTATTCGTTTTTAAAATCCATTTTAAACATTAGGTATTTTACACACACACACACACACACACACACATATATATATATATATATATATATATATATATATATATATATTCGTCATTACAAATGATTCCCGAAAACGAAAATTACTTATGTCTCAAACTAATACATATGGCTAAGTTTTTGCCACAGAATCATGAAAAATATCTCGTGTATAGTACGCACTGACATTTTAGAATTTGTAGCAATTAAATTTAGGGTCACTTTAAACTTGATTCAACTTTTATCGTATTTGTATCGCGACTAACAGTAAGAATTTAATTGGCGTTCATTGCGTTTTGAAACGTGAAATTCCCAGTGTTGATAGCAAACACACCGACATGTTTACAAGTTTATAGCGAGAATAAGTCTACACCGTGGAGAAAGCAAATCCTAAACATGGTGACATTCTGCTGGCTCGTGCTTATTTCTTGTGGAATCAAACAGAAGTGGGCATTGCAGGTTAAGAATCCTTTACCCGAAATTCTTTGGACCGGAAGTGCTTCGGTTTTCCAATTTTTCCGATTTCGGAATACAGGCTATTTAATTTGTATATAGCATCTATAATACGGGGCAGTTTGGGAATGGAAGCCAAGCATAAACATGATATCCCTTTACATTTCATAACACAGCTTATACATATACCTCGGGGGTAATTTTATATAAAATTTTATAAATTTTCTCTACGTATAGATACAGGTAATGACGGTAGTCATGTAATGCTCATACGGATTTTTAAGTGGTGAAATTAATTACACTTTAAAATAATATTTTGTACTTTTTATAAGTGTACAAAAATTATGACCACTACTTACAAATGCATATCTAAATGCAGTACTAAAAACTACTTCTACATGAGGTGTGAGAAACTGGAGGGGGGAAGGGTACACCGTCGATGACATCACTGTGAGTGTAAGGAGGAAGATTCAATAAGCTATCAGTCTCTACCAATGATAACGTCTTTTCATTAAAATGTTTCAAGCTGAGTATTTGCATAAAAACAAAATATGGATTCTGAATCCAGTTAAATGTCATGAAAACTGAAAAGAAGACAGCATTTTATTTGTAACGCTGCAAAGAAATAATCATGCTACGGGTAGCCATGTTGCTTTCTGAAAATTTCCATTTTTGGAAAATCATGTCAACCTTTAAAAAACTTCCGGATTTTGGACGTTTTCGGATTGTACTACTACGACTCGTCAATAAAATGTCATCTTTCTTGCAGATGGAGATGATATTACTATCATATCAAAGGGGTGACAAAGATATCTACGACACTGACAACACAGACGAAACTGTCGCGACATTTAGAACGGACAGCAAAAAATTCAGTGTTTGCCTAGTGATTTAAACATCGTGGGACTCATTAGATAGATTTTATTTAAGTCATAAGATTCTGAATATGGTAATCGGTAATAAAGTTTATATTTACTTCGTGTGTTTAATAAGCAACATTAATTTTTTGGCTAAAAATCTGTTAAAGTGCGAATTATATACGGATAATTAAGGCGAAAATGTAAAACTGTGTGACGCGTTTCTTTCCCAGAAAAAGGTCTTCAGACAAAATAACGTTATTATTGCATTTCTTCGGGGAAATATTATTTTCGAAACGAAACGTGATACTACATAGTTTTCCATTTTCACATAACTATTCGAATATATATTCTACTGACTAATATTCTGATATATATATATATATATATATATATATATATAAGTTTCAAGAGTATTAGATGCCAAAATTTTGTTTCTTTTTCCGTAGTTTACTGGTGGAAAGGCAGTTTAGGTAGGCATGTTTTTGTCCTTAACTGCTAGATATCGAAAGGTTAGGATGGAGCGTTAATAGAATTAATATGGAGAAACTTGTCACTTAATATCCCTGAAGAACGAAGGTATTACAATGCGATGCGCTCACGAAACTTCGAAGTCAGCCTGACTGAAATAACACCATTCAGTTAAGTGACAAGTTTCTCCACATTAATCATATATATATATATATATATATATATATATATATATATATATATATATATATATATATATATATATAGAGAGAGAGAGAGAGGATTTTTCGTGTGACGCGTTTCGTCCTTTAGGAATTCAGGACGAAACGCGTCACACTAAAACTTTTTTCAACTCTGTCATACGTCTTTCCTTTAATATTCTTCTTGAGATAGAAAATTTTATTTATCATTATCCCATATATATATATATATATATATATATATATATATATATATATATATATATATATATATAAATTCTAAGAATATAGAATCTAGGTAGAACTCAATGTCCAGGACAGAGTAATAAAAATATAATATAAAAGGCTCAAGCACTAATATTCCATAATTATAATTTATTACATTGGAAACGTAATCACGATCCAATTCATCTGAGCTACAAATTCAATATATACATACACACACACACACACATATATATATATATATATATATATATATATATATATATATATATATATTACTTTACGTTCAATTGAAAAAGAGACCATTTTCATTTGATGTCCCCTATATACTTATAAAGGGCTGTGATATTCTTATATTGAGATGCTTCAATAGATATTTTATGGTGGTAGAATCGTTGCTTTAATGTCCATTCCGTCGTTCCGATGTAGATCTTATCTTGGAGCCCTCCAGCCTGATACACCACATCATTTATGAGGCAGCTGCTATTGAAGGGGAATCAATTTGATGTAAAAGTTTGGTTAAATGTCTATTATATCATATTTCAAGAAACAATGCTTGTGTTTATTTAGATTTTGTTAAAGCAGGAGATAAAATCGTTAATAGCAAAGTGGCGAATATACTCTTCGACATATGTGGGAAGCTTGTCCTGCATCCAATGCTATATAGGAAATTAAGTAGTACAGTTCTACTAGTTCAAAATTATTTTTTTAGTTCATAACAACATTTTCACATCTCTGTGACTATTCGTTGTTTAACCTTCAATATATCCTGTGAGCGTTAAATTCTTTAGACTCTCTTTCTTCATGATGCACCTGAAAATGACATTAAATTATGTCCAATAGTGTATGATTACTTTCCTTGTTTGAAGAAATACAAATATACCTGAGCATGCAACAGGGATTGTCTAGCCACCCTAGCAGACGGCTGTGCTCAGAAACAAGTAGACATCAATTACATTCTGTCAGATCATAGAATAGCATTTTAACAACCCGAATAATTATTTGCATTTTGCAGAGTACTTAATAAGAAATGGAATATGAATAGGATGGTAGTGCCTGTGATTATTGGAACACTGAACATTCCTGAAGAATGTTTGAATAGTTTGAGGAGAGTGCTCGAGTACTGACGAGTCCTATTGTCACTTGATCCTCTAGCAAGATAGATAGAGAGAGAGAGAGAGAGAGAAAGAGAGAGAGAGAGAAGATACAAATATTGTAAAATTTCATGAAAAGAAAAAATAGCATTAGTGCCATTAACCTTGTCTTACATCCTGTTTGCTTTTACCCTGAAGCTAAACGGACTATAGCAACGCCCTTAGGATTATTATCGCCGTTAACAGATGAACACATTTTCTGCTGCCGCCAGCATCGCCACCGCCGAGAGATGGACTGCAGAGGGAGAAGCGGAAGTTGAGACAATGCTGCATCTGTGGAGTGGGCACAATGGCATCAGCAAAGCAGCTCGGCAAATATAAATGATCTTGCACAACAATAGGCTGGACAAAGCAACATTCTGAAGATGAAGGGATGAAGTTAAGAGGAGCAGCTTTCCATCTTCACGTGGGAGGAGAGAGAGAGAGAGAGAGAGAGAATGTGAAGGGGCGGATGACAGAGAGAGACAAGATGCTGGGATGAAAGAATCAGAGAGAGTTTAAAGAGAGAGAGAGACTAATAGGAACAAAAAAAAAAGAATGAGAGAGGAGAGAGAGAGGAGCGATTAAGAGAGCGGGGAAAAGTATGACAAAATATATGTAGGCGTGAGAGAGAGAGAGAGAGAGTAAGGGAGGGAGAGAGAAAGAGAAATAGTAGTTGACTGAAAGAGAAGAGCGAAGGGGCGAATGACAGAGAGAGAAAAGATCCTGGGTGAAGAGATAGAAAGAGTTTAAAGAGAGAGAGAGATTAAGAGAAGGAGAGAAATAGTCGGAAAAAGTATTCGAGAATGCATGCACAAAAGAAAGAAAGAAGTAAAGAGAAGGGGAGAACTCGATTGTGAGAGTAAATAAAAGGGGGGAGTAACGAAATAAAACGAAAGTTCAGTCAATTGTAGGAGGCAGAAAGAGAGAGAGAGAGAGAGAGAGAGAGAGAAAGAGAGAGAGAGTGAGAGAGAGAGAGATCATAGTGTGTGTTTTTGGGTGTCTATTTGTGTGTATGCATGTGCTCCAGTATATGTAAACATATCCATATATGACTGTGTTTATGCGTGTATGCGAGAGAAAGGTTCGAAAGGAATGGTGGAAAAGGAAATTTGCAGTCATCAATATGGAGTGTATATATATATATATATATGCGAGCGTGTCTCTGTGTGTGCGTATGTATATATCATCGAGTATCTGAGTTTATGTGTATGCGTATATATGAATGTTAGTGTGAGTGTCTGTGTATGTACGTGTATGCCTCTGCATGTCTGTGTTTCTGGAAGTGTGTGTCTGTCTGTGTGTGCCTCTCTCTATCCGTGTGTATGTGTGTATGTCCATGAATGCTTGTATGTATGAATTTATGTGTGGATGTGTGTGTGTGTGTGTGTATGTCGGTTCAAGACAAAGGAAAGACGAACATAAAGAGTATAATCGTGTGTCGGTATTCCAAGGGACAGACGCACAATAGAGAGAAGAGTTCCCACGTCACACTCACTATCAATGGCTTGGAATATGCTCTGGCTATCACTCTCCGACAAGAGGCCATGTTCTCCTTCCTTCTCTCTCCCTTCTCACCCCTCCTTCTCCCACTCTCCCTTCACTCCCCCTTTTCCACTTTCTCTCTCTCTTCTCGCTCCCCTCTCTCTGCCTTCTCACTCTTTCCTTATCTCACTTTCCCACTACCCTTTCTCTCCACACTATCACCCTTCTCTCCTTTCTCTATTTCCCTCTCCTCCTCTCACTCTCCCTTCACTCACTTTTTCTCTTTTCCCTGTTACTCCCTCTTTATCTCCCCTTCTTTCTTCCTCTCTCTCTCCCCTCTCTCTCTTGTCTGCAGAACACTTTTAAACACTAAAAAATTCAAAGATAAATATTTACTTCGTAAAACCTTGTCCAGCACAAACCTTTAGTTGATAATTGTCTTAATTCCTTTTCCTAATTTTCACTAATAAAAAACTCAAGAGCCACTCGAGGTAGAGAGATACTGAAAGCGGTGTGTGATATGAATTTATTAGTAGGGACTACGAAGTAAATATTAATAACAATTTCTTAGTGGAGCACGTTGTTATTGGCCGAGTTTTATCTTAAATTTCCCCTGGACAATGTTAATATCTTATGATTAATATTTCCTCGCGAATTAACTGCATTGACAAAGCATTGTGAATAGATGAGCAAAAAGTTTCATAAATTTTTCGATGAGAGGAAAAATTAATCAAATCTGCCGAAAATTTTCAACTTTAAATTAATTTTAATGATTTTCTTTGCGCGTCGACGATGCCATTAGACAAATTATCCATGTTGTTTTCTGTTGCTCAATTCTTTATGAAATAAAGTGTGTGAAGAAGAAAATTGTTTTTGCTCGGTTGATTATGTTAATTAGAGTGACTGTTTGATATATTTTTGTAATGAAAAATTTTTGTTAGTGGTTTCTTTATACGGTGAAGCTGTAAAATAATGACTCATAGTGTCAACCAATACGCCAAGGAAAGGAATTGCGTTATTAATACAGGATTGTGTGGCGTCATATAATGGTAATGATAGTATTAACTGTTTACTTATATATTCGGCATTCATTGACCGAACACCCAGTACTACGCGATTTACGCTCATCATCACTCACTGGACATCGTGGTGAAATCAAAGTGTCTCTTCAGACACCTATTTTACTCATCTCTAATGGCAATGGTAATATTAGACATTTATTTAAACATTCGTCATTCATTGGTCGAGAAGTCAAGCTAGTTTCAGCAGAAATTTACAAAATTCTTAAGACAATTTTTCATGAAAATAAGTTTCTCAAATCCAATAGCAATTATCGCTCTTTCCAGTTTGATGGGAGTTTCCTTCCTAACCTAGGAACTGAACTGCTTGACCTTCATACGCCGAATACGACGGGAGAGTCTACTATATATACATAGGAGAACATTATATATAAACCTATTGCGTTTTTATATTCCAACGCGCATATTTTTTCGCACTTGTATTTACATCAACAGAAACATCCCTTTCACCCGAAAGAACGACACGCATCACACACAATATAATTTCTCTGATATACAGGCACTATCAAAAATATTTTTACAAACTTTGTGGATGGGTTCCTCAGACCAAAACAAGGAGAAAGGTACATATAAAAGTATATCCGCAAATCCTTCGTCTTTGTGGTATTAAGTTTAAAGTTTACGGTAGACACTGTTAAATGTTTAATCCAAAAATACTCTTACGAACTTTTGAGGGCGCATTGCTGACACCAACACAACGTAAAATGTCCATATAAACATACACCAAAAAGGCTATCGTTGTACATCAACATAGCAACTCTTAAATTTCCACTTTTTCTTTCGCCTGCTTCTAAACACTCATGAACCCGTCGGAACGGTGACTTTCAAATACTCACCCACAATGTCGAAAGGTTTTGCAAGCCCCCATCACACATTGATGAAGCCTCTCTGCATTATTAATGTCTACTGCATGAACAAATGTTGGTTGTGTAAATTTGTTATTTCATCTCTTCCAAATGTTACCTCATCCGTAAACAAGTCTGAAAAGACAAACAACGGATCGGTTGTTTGTGTAAAAAAAACACCGGCAAAAGTTCTTCAAGCGGCGAGTGATCAGATCTCGAAAGACCCTACTCATGTTACAAATGACACGGATACAGGAGCTGCTCTTAAAGTACTCTCCATGCGGTATTATTAGATATACCACATGCCAGGGCCATTTGACGTGTGCTGATACCTGGATCACCTCCAAGAGCCTGTAGAATATGCTCTTTGTCTTCCTTGATTCGTAGTTTGTAATGCCACGGATCCTGTTTCAGCAACGCGACGATAAACAGCAGCAAAGGTTAGATGGCCCAGCTTCCTTCGGTCTGGAAACTCAATCTGATACAGCCGTGCAGACTCGCGTCCATTACGATTCGCGCGGCCGTATTTAAAAATCATACGTACCTGCTTAGGATATGAATATTCTGTCATTGTTAAACGGAACACTTGTCAGTTAACTCACTGATAAACAGGGAAACAGACTAGCCACAGATGTACACGAATGAGAAACCTAGACTAAATGGCAACTGAGCGACATCTACCGTAAACTTTTTTAAACTTAAAAACGAAGGATTTTCAGATATATATCTATACTGACTTTTGTCCTTGTTTTGATGTGAAGAACATGCCCCAAAGTATGTAAAATATTTTAATACAATATATATATATATATATATATATATATATATATATATATATATATACTGAGTCATGTTGAATGATTTAGACATGTTTTGTCTACTTATTTTTAACTGGATCCTTTCATATTCACGGCTAAGCTTTTTTGGTGTCGTCACTGAAGGACAAGAGAAAATCGCCGTGTTGATACATATTTTATTTTTCCGAGTACTTTCGACATAGCCCAATGTCATCATCAGGGTATTAGTTATTGCAAGACAAATATTATAGTGTTAATTAGTGTCGAACACAAAATTGTTGTATTCATCTAAAAGTTAAATTTCTTTGAAGTGAAGAACGCTAACACCGTTCAAGGAGAGGTAACTAAGATGTGGAGAAATTTTTTTTTTTTTTACGAAATAAGTATTTAAAAACTATTAGTGAAAACCTTGTCATTTCAAACTATCTATTCTATAAATTTGAAAACATTTGTGGAGTATTCATAATTAATTTTATTAAAGTTTGGTTTCAATTTTTTTTAATATAGATAGCTTGGAGGATTTTTAGTTTATGTTTATACTTTTCGTGAAAAAGTATAGAACTATGTTTGGCAAGAATTTTTCTGATTTCCGAATGTTAACAGGTATGTTGTAAATGTTTAGAAATGTTGGACATATTATTCAAATGAAAACTTGTGTGTCCAATATAAATAGTATTTTTATTGTTGGAGAGGACATTTAAATTTATCAGTCAGTCACTTATGTGCCATGCGTGATACATGCTTAGGCGAGCATGTAAAAGTTATAAATAAAAGATCAAACGAGTGATATTCCGACTTGAAGTTTCACAGAAATGCCGCCTCGCTTGTCTGCATTAAGATCAGTCAGTTATGTGCCATGCGTGATACACGCTTAGGCGATCATGTATCATTCGATACATGACTGAAGAGGCAGATTTTTCCCGCAGTAGGTTGCCATTTCTTTCTGCGGTAGACCAGTTGCCATCCAAGGCTATAAAAACCGGTCTGTGGGGAGAAGAATAGGATTCATACCTTTCCCAAGGGTATTAGCATAGATTCGACTGGAATTCGAACTCGGCTCTCCGATTCCTCAATCAGAGCCGCTATCCATTACTCCACCGTACATAAATTTAAACATGTCTAAATTATTCAACGAAACATGTCTCAATGAAAATATGCTGCCAAAATATACGCATATATATATTTATTAAAGACATTTTTTTTTATGTTTAACGTTGTTATTTATAGATACAAGTATTTAAGCAAATGCTCTGTTTATGATAAACAGTATTAAATAACATTTACCGGCCTGAATATCCGAGAAATTTTCATAGAAAATATTCGTTCTTTGACAGGATTCGAACCTGCATCCTATACGGAACCGACATTTACGCTGACGTGCCTTAACCGTCTCGGCCACAAAGAACCTTTCGGTAGACAAGGTCGAATTTACTGCTTATAAACTTCAACCGTCAATAATAGCAGATATTCAAAAAACATCTTTCGGTCGACATACAGGTATATCGTCTCAAGTTTTTGATTTTATAAGGAAAAAAAAAACACATGCCTGATGATGGATGGAAGACTGTCCGTAAGTACTAGCATTTTAACATCAAATAAACTGAAAAACTACAGACAACAAGTTTTCGTCAAGGATCAAAACTCGCACTATGGATGAACAGGATTTTAATGCATATATTATGTTTTCTAGTGATGGATGTCGCCAATAATCGCATTAATACTTCTGATTAATTCTATGTGTGATTATTCTTTGTATGTAAATCATATGCTGCCTAATGTTTTATGTTTATATATTATATATATATATATATATATATATATATATATATATATATATATATATATATATATATGCACGAGATTGTGATAAATGATGTATTATAGTTATATTACATCGACAGCAAAGCCTCTTAAAAAGGTAAATTCAGGTTTCAAGAATTTTAATCCTATGTAGAAAATGTTTAGTTTAGGGAGGAATTAGGGTTGAATTAAGTAATAAATATAACGTTGGAAATTTACAAGACAACATTTTTACATTGTGAAAACCTGCGATCGTCAAGGACGGAATCTGACATGGTAGAATGGGAAACTCTGTTTAAAAGTGATTAACAAAATAACAATATTTTCGATGATACTATAAACTTTGGTCAAAGAGTTTATCAAATGCTCATTAAGAGCAACAATATCAGCGCTTCAGGATATGTTATGTTGTAAAAGACAAGATGACTATTTCTGGTTTCAAATATGCATGTTCTTTTACATCGTTTCCGATGTAGGCAAAATAGAATTTTTCAGCTATGTCTTTCGCATATCTACAATTGCTTTCGGCGTGTTATTTATTTCCCTTTTCTTTATTTCCAGCTAGATTTGAAAGGAAGGTTGTTCTTTTAACATTTTTTACAAATAAGCAAACACACAAATTTCCGCTGTCCTTCTCTGCATAAAGGTAAGAATATTTTAGAAGTATTTTCTGTTTGAATTTCTGGGATGAGGAGTTATCATTATTTACACTATTTATGGTCATCATCTTTGTTTTGGTTATCACAACGTTTCGACTGTCATGCCCTTTGGCCTTCATCAGGTGTATATCGATCTGGGTAAACTACAGGGAATTCCAAACTGAATCCTTTATTTAATCTCATCTAGTTCTTATTTTTACTCCTACTTATTGCTTGCACTGTTTCCAATGAGATTCAATGAGGGAAGTTGTGTATGTCAATCAGAAGTATCACTCATCAACAGACCGGTTGGATTTACCGAAGATTTGGATAATAGAGGGTTGGTTCGTGAATAGCGAAATATGTCATCTAGAAACTAAGCAACGTATTAAGACGCGGGAAAATATCGTTAGAAACAAAGAAAGCGCTATTTGATTTCTGACCTCTTATATGGCATAGAATTCTGGACAATTTCCTTACAGATGAAGAAGAGACTTGAAGAAACAAAGATCTTCATCGACCATCAAATGCTAAAAATACCATGAACAGCACACGTGAGCTAAGACAACTTAAGCAAAAGTAACTACAAAGGAATCTATACTTAGAATAACAACGAGACAGATGAAATAGTTGGAAGACATAATGAGGAAAGAGTGCTTAGAGAATATAATACCCACAGCACATATTGAAAGAAAGAGAAGCAAAAGTTTATTGATCGATTTGTTTATTTAAGCTCTATCAATCCTTTGTAGGTTATTTAAAGCCAGAAATTTTTTAGATTGTAAGAATGCTTTTAGAAATTATAAAAAAAAATTATATCCTACTCATTAACCCGTAGCTTAGAATAGAAGAGATGGATTCATACCTTCGCCAAGGGTAAGGGAATATGACGAATCCAATGACGTAATTTGGGTTTCTCATTTCCTATATAGTTAACAAGAAATATTAGATCCATTTTAATCTTTGAATAAATTATTCACGTTAAACAGTTTTAATGAAGCAAGACCACATCGGAACTATGAACTCTGAAAGAAAACTAAGATGAAAGGAAATTTTTAATTTAATTTAATGCTTAGAAACGAGGCCGGGCATAAAGAATACGATTTATATATTAGTAGATAACATCAAAATACTCTCCAGGGCCCAGTGCAGGGAAAGACTCAAAACTCTAGAATCTATTATTATACAAAATAAATAGCCCACTTTAAATAAATAAATCGCATTATTTTTTGTGCGACCTCGTTCACAATAGGTATTACACATGGCGTCACGCTAGACCATTTCAAACGCCCAGTTTACCTAGAATACCATCTTGATAATGACTGCGAAAGTAGAAAGTACTTGAACAAAAATAACAAAATATGAACTTTGGACGGTTTATCCACAACTTCGAACACAATACTCAAAACCTTATTCGAAAATTGGGAAAATACAATAAAAAAAATTAAACAGACAGACCTTGTCGATTCTTTTTATTATATATATATATATATATATATATATATATATATATATATATATATATAAGAATTAAAAAAGGACGAATGAGTTACCGCACCTAGCACTTCAGAGCCAATTGAAAAGAAAAACATATAAATAGGTTCACAAGCACCAAAAAAAAAAAAAACGGGTAAAATATATTGCCAGAAAATCAACAATATAAATTACAAATGACATCTACGAGATTTTCCTAAAAAGCAAAACCGCAATATGCTAAAATATGGCAAATTTTCTTCATCTTCAATGAGAAAAACAATTAATAAAAATACATTTTTCAGCAAACATGTCTGTTAATGGCATCTGTCACATCTATTATGATATGACCCATCCCTAATGATGTTGAGAAAATGCTTGGCTCCTTATAGCGCTTCAGAAAGTACATCACTCCACTTGCCATCAGACCCAAAATAGATATCGAGGGTAGAGCCGTACATTTCTCGTATCCCCGACAGAGTTCAAAAGCATTTACACGGTTTTGTGGGTGATGAATTATTTTCAACCCCAGAACCCTTTTCCAACAGACGCAACGTGGCTAGTCTATCGTCACCCTATTGCTATTTATATAGCAAAGGTTCTTAGAAACTGTATTCTTAAGTTCCAATAATTCAGACATTTACAACTAAAATCCGTCATGCTTCAACCACAGAGTCGAACCACCCTCATTCCCCCACCTCCGTATTCGAACTGTAAGTAAGAAGTTCCCAATTAACAAACCTACTCAAGTACATTCATTTCACACACTCAAGATGGAGAATTACTAAATGATGTACTTTTATGGACGTATAAATGGGAGGAAAGAAATGTATTTTATGAGCATACGTAGGATAAGGGTCAGATTGTTGTGATCAATGAAAGCATCCTCACGGGAGTCCGTTCTACAGAGAAACAGCTGCGAGAATGGAATTTCTTCCCAATGTAATCTAAAGGGAATGAAGATAGTTCACTTTGTTGCGTCTGTAGGAAAGGGGTTGCAGGATGGAAAATATGTGGGCAAGGGCTAGATAACTTTTCACCGCCCCCTCATAATGACAAAAGCAAACATTTGATGTTGCTTAATAATTGTTCTTTCTAATGAGATTACAAATTCCCTTTGCTTTAATTGTCCTCTTAGTAAATTAACACGAAATTTACAAGTGGTTTCTCAGCTCAGATAGATTTTCCAAAAATAGAAAGAACATTTTTTGAGATCAAAAGATATTTTTTATCGTTGATTCTTTTAAAAACTGTCATAAAATCGGATGCTAACTTTAGAGAGGATGCTTAAAAACTAAAGAAAAAAAAAAAACAAAAAAAAACAAAACAAAAACATAAGACTAGATAAAGAAATCTAAGGGAGATAATTCTTTATTTGGAATGAGAATTCTCTTTCGGCCATTTAAAGTGACAATATCGAATGGCTAATAATGAATACAATGAAAACATTTTGGCGGGAAGGAATCTCACCAAACCTGTTAACAATTTTACTCACAACATGACATTTCCAACTCCATCTATCAGATCGCCTACATCTTCCTGTGATCCGTCAACTGTCTTGTCCCGTCACGTTTAAACAATTACTACAAACAAAAATGTCACATTAAAGCCACATACAATTACTGCTACAAGTACAACTTGAGTATAGCTCAGTAGTACAACTTGTGTACAACTTGTCAACTTTACAACTTCACAACTGTATAACTTGAGTACAACTTATCAACTATACAGCTTGAGTATAGCTCAGTAGTAAGTAAAATAGAAAGGCATGTTCAAAGAAAAAACTCCCCAGTTCAGCGAGTTTCGTTTTCATAGAAGCATTTCTGAGAAAATTCTGTTGATGAACTAAAAACTTTCACCCTAATTTCACTTTTGCTGTTTATTGCAACTCCCAGGTCGCTATTCTAAGATCGTTAATAAACAACGTGGATAAAAAAAAACAAGAATTTTCAATCTTTTTATTCATGCTGTGTACTAAAGATCTGGAAATTACAGTAAAAAACAAGTGAAATATTAATTAGTAATTCACTTAATAATTTTTCTCCCTTACGTGATTGAAAATTGCTGTTAATTGTTATTTGCTTTGTCTTCTGACTAAATTCACACCAAGTGGTTTCTTAACTTAAACGGATTTTCAAAACATAGAAAGAAAATATTTCAAGAAGAAGAAAAATATGCGACACTGGCCCAAGTTTTTCACAGATCGTCCAATGATTACTCCAAATTGCATTTTGATTCTCGTCAGCGTCATTCATCCTCACAAGGTAATA
Organism: Acanthosepion pharaonis; assembly: GCA_903632075.3. NCBI lineage: Eukaryota > Metazoa > Mollusca > Cephalopoda > Sepiida > Sepiidae > Acanthosepion > Acanthosepion pharaonis. The sequence goes on from CAHIKZ030000172.1 coordinate 1,337,459, forward strand.
GGAGGAAAGAGAAATAGCACGTCGAGAAATAAGAACGCGATCACCAATTATTTTTTAATCGATTTTCCCCCATGTAAAGCAGTAAAGCCACTAAGACACAAAGGGTTACTGGGTGTGGAAGAATTAGGAACAGAAATATTAATAATGAGCGGAAAGAGGAAAGAGTAATCAGAAGGGCAGTCGATAACGATTGAAACTGCATTTAAACTTTTGAAGATTGAAGTTAGCAGGAAAACATGGAGCCGGGAGGGAGTTCCACAAGCAAGAAGTGCGAGAAAAAAATAAACTGTTAGCATAGAACTTACGGCTACATCTCGCCAACTCAACTGTAAAATGATGAGATCTGGACGCCAGACTAGTATTGCGATTAAATTTAAAAAAAGTTTAGGTACCATATCGAAGAGTCGAATAATTACCAAGAAATTATTTATAGAAGAAACACAGGGAGGCAGCCTTAGGGCGGTGGGAAAGTTACTGAAGCTGACCCACCAGATTAGGACCAATAATATTACTGATTTTTCTTTTGATTTTATGAAGGAGATCTAAATAAATAGCAAGAGCACCAAGCCACATGTGACATATTTATTTATTCAGTATGTTTTCTCAGGCAAACATTGTTTTTCCAGCCTCAGACGAAATTTAACTGCAAGAGACCATGTTTGTTTGCAAAGGGAATCACCGTGTTTATAATACAGCAGTATCGTCATTAATTTGGATTTTCTTTAGTTTTTTTTTAGTGTTTCTAGTTTTTATAAAACAATGGGAAGTCAAAGTTTAGGCATATTTTGTGCATGTCTTTCGAAATCATTTGATTTTGGTTAAGTAAGGACAAGGAAATACTGGAATAAAGGCATAATTAGATGATTTGGGGGATTGATAAGGTTGCCAATGTGATAAGCAAAATATATGACAGGAGGGAAATACTGGAAAAACTAGGTTTGATTGAGACGAGAGTCAAAAATGTAGACATCGGTTTGAACGAGAATCAATATGTAGACATAGATTTAATTTACATGAGAATAAAAAAGGTAGATATATGTTTGGTTTAGATGGAAAGGTAGAAATAGTTTTGATTGGGATGAGTATCAAAAAGATAGACATAGATTTGATTTGGACGAGCATCTGTAATATATATATATAGAGAGAGAGGTTTAGTTTATACGGAAGTCAAAAATGTAAACGTAAATACAATAAATAATTGAATCCTTTTGGAAGTCAGGCACAGCATTGGTCAAGCAACAAAGATAATGGATTGGTTGACAGGTAATAGATTTTCACACAAACAGAAATCTGCCTAACAGGTTTTTGTACCGATATCACTAATCCATAATATACACAAAATATCCGGGACATTTTTGGGGCCCTTGGGCATTGGATTAATAAATTGTAAGATTTTATTCCGAATACTGGCTCCTATAATATCCAGTGGGCATCAGTTTTTGCTAAGATCTTTCTTACTAAATTCAATTTCTGAATTTAATTTTGTTTCAAAGCCCATTATCAGGGCCCGATGGACGAAGGTTTTAAGAAGATTAATATTTTGTTGTATTGAACAAAAAGAAATTACAAGTATATTAGCCCATGAAGATTAGTTTTCGGACTGAGGATGGATGGATTGGAAAATCTGATACTCACAGAGGAAAGAGGAACAGAGGAAAACATCGCGTAACATACTTGATAAGCTTGAGTAAATGGATGGTAGAACAGGGTTTGAGAAAAAATAACAAAACTTATTAAGAGTTACAGAGACAGGAAGATGTGATAAGCCATGATCGCCTACGTCCTGAAAGGCCACGGCATATTAAAGGAGAAGAAGATATGGGACATTTGGAATCCGTTCTATGTATCAGGACATCCAGAAACGAAAGAACACAGTTGTTTTCCGTTTAACATGCAAAAAGTGCAAAGCCGAGTAAAATATGCTAAGTGCTCGATGAAATACCTCAGCCACCAACTCATTATCGAAGTTTGATTGACATATCTGACATAGTAATTGGTTACTTTCATAGATTCAAGCAAATCTTGCTTGTAAAAGATAACAAAATGAGAGATGAGCGATAAAACCGATTAAGCTTCTTTTTTTCTTAATCGTCTTTCGATGAGAAATTCATGAAAATTCTTCTTTTTTTGTTATCATCTTTTCGCTAATTTTTCTTCTTTTAACATCATGTTTTATCGTGTTTTAGCGATATCCGTTTTTATCGCTTTAATTAAATTTTTGATGATATCTTTGTCAGAGATTCAACTAGAGTTAAGCATGGACCACAGACTCTTACCTAGATTATTGACTAAAATTGCAATCTGTCTCTCTCTATAGACACACACACACACACACACACACACACACACACACACACACACACATATATATATAGATAGATAGATAGATAGATAGATAGATAGATAGATATAAGTGGATACTGAAGTCAACTTTGAGCGGCGGCAGTCTGTTTCATGCTTGAACGCAGTTTTCAGGTCATATGTATTGAGTTTGAGCTAGACTATTTATATATGCTAGCTAATGGTGCGTTATACGTACCAAGATCTATTGTATTATAATGTAAGATATGCATAACACAGCACATGGCCTAAAGATTGCGTTCAGGCATGAAACAAACTGTGTTTACCCGTGCTGATATCACTATACACTTTCATATTTACATAGGTTTATCCATGATATTGAGCACTTTCACCATAAATAAATATAGCATAATATATATATATATATATATATATATATATATATATATATATATATATATATATATATATCAAAGTGAGCATTGAAAACACTCAGAGGCGAGAGGCTGTTTCATGCTGGACGCAATTGTCAGTCCCATAAATATAGCAGACCTTAAAATATATATATATATATATATATATATATATATATATATATATATATATATAGAGAGAGAGAGAGAGAGAGAGTGAGGGTAGCTGATTCTATAAACAACAGCCACCTGCGCTAATGCATGCTCTTCAGTAAAATGAATTGAAGCCCTCTGACTGATTGACGTTTGTAACAATCGTAAAACAATACGCTAGAATTAGCTGTTTCTCCCTGCTGAATGATGATAACTCAGTGGTAGAGACTCAGACTGACACCAAATCGGTCGGGTTTCGATCCGGACTTGAAGTATTCGGATGGCTAGTTGCACTGAGGAGCTGTGATACAGCGAAACAGTACTTGTCTGCGAATTATATATATATATATATATAAACCAACTTCTGTATCTGTCTATATTTCTGAGACGAGGTATTATGTATTAGTTCCACGTGCCATGTTTAATGGATGTCATTTATCAGTTACCGCCTGTTAATTTTCCCTCTGAAAGTTCTCCGCTGCCTTAACCTTGAGGACATATGGCGCAGTGGATAAAGGCGTTGGTTAGATCCAGTGACAGGACCCAAAGAGTGTGAGTTCAATACCCGGTTAAGCCAGTGGAGAACTTTCAGAGGGAAATTAACAGGAGATGACTGATAACTGACATCCATTAAACATGGCACGTGAAATTAGAACAGTCTATCTGTGAGTGAAATAAAGGGTTAAGTTCGACATTTCAACCATCTGAAGAAGGTCGGAGCGTACAACGGTTGAAACGTTGTAATAAATATGGCGACAAAGAAGAGGACAATAGACCGTATAATGTAAATAAACCAACTACTGCGCTTTAAAATTGCCACTCCACTTCCTGCATGTGTAAGCATGATTCCTACATCTCTTCGAGGTGTAGGCGTTCATACTTCACTACAAGTTCTTTTCTTTAATATCTGTCAATTGCGATAAGTTCTTAATTTCTGATACCATGACTTCGTATATTTGCATCCGAATGCAGTTCTGTTGTTATTTTATTTATTCGTTAGCTTTTTTACTCATTATTCGAATCCTCAATTATTTATATGTAGTAGCCCCTAGAATTATTTGAAACATAAGCGATACTGCTCATCCAATAACTGTTAAAATAATAAAATAGACCTATTCGCAATACACCACTGACCAGCATAAATAAAAAGTCGAGCCAAAGCACAACACACCTGACGATTGCGTTTAAGTATGGAACACCCTGTCGCCCCTTGGTGTTGATCTCCATGTCCATCATACCTTGCAACTATGTTTTTATCATATTAGATAGATATATGCGTATGTATGTGTGTGTGTGTGTGTGTGTGTGTGTTTGTGTGTTTGTGTGTTTGGTGAATTGAAATTTACATTATGATATTCTTATGAGTCGTGTATATTTCTACTTTAATATACTTTCTAATATTACATTTTTAATTTGATTTCTTTGTATTGTCTTAAGTATTTTGTCATTTTCAAGTTGATAAAAATTTATGTTTGCTGCTGCAGGCCGATTAACTTTGAAGCGGGGACATATATTATCAAAAACTAAGTGTTTGCATCAGGAAACTTAAATGACCTGATGAAATCTAAACTTAAAAGGAATTTCCAGAATCAATTCACATTACCTGTCGTCATTGTCTGAAACAATAGTAAAAAAAAAAAAATTGAACGCACACCAATGAGAATGAATTTGCCAAAATCCAAGGAAAAGGACGTTATTTCCATTTAAAATTTGATTGAGGTACATTATATGTATTTATAAAATAATATTGTAGTAAATTGATTTTTGGTATACTCTACTTTCCCAGAGAAAACGTTTTTACAACTACGTATTTCCATACACAGGTGCATATACTTTACAGTATGTATCTATCTATCTATCTATCTATCTATCTATCTATCTATCTATCTATCTATCTATCTCAGTCTGTTTATTTTCATTGTTCGCCACAGCGACTTTGTTGTCAATCGGCCTTAGCATCTTTTTATGGCTGTGATTAGTTGTACAGTAACTACAGGTAAGTACTTCTCTATTACCTATTCTCATCTATGATAGCCATTATCACGATATTTTCGTTATAATATCTAAACTCTCGTAGATCCATACCTTTCTCAAGGGAATTAATGTAAAGTGTCAATAGACAGTCGTAAATGAAGTTCGAACTCGATTCGCAAATACTGTTCCAACTTCGCTCTTCCAAAATTTTCTCAATTTTTCGTAAAAATGATTTTTGGAAATAAAAAGAAATTAAGAATAAAAAGACTAACCACATTGATAATTCTTTTTTGTAATCAAAATTGGGAGAATAGTTTGAATCATTGCAGAATGGATACGGACAATTCCTTATCTCCAAAGGGAAATAGAAAATAATCAAAAAGAGCGCGGTCCGAACTCGACACAATAAGCAAAAAAGTACACACGAAGAAAAGGTTTAAGAAAGAGATATAAAAAGACAATTGGTCGTTGGAGTGTCATGAGGGAAAATTGTATCAAATGAAATCACCAATGAAAGGACACAAGCACTAATGAGAACAAGAAGACCGTGTGAGCTTGATAACAATCTCCCCTATCAATCAGAGACTGTTTAATTGACTGGTTTGACCATAACGACTGCTGACGAAAGCTGCCCATTTCTCCTAGAGTAATGTTTATTCAGCCAACTGGATGGAGATTCTTATCTGATGCATATAAGTTTGGTGTTGATGTTTTTCTTTCAGGATCTTTTGCCCCCTGCCGATGTGGGCTACTTGTAAATAAGATCCTCTCGCAAAATATTATTATTGTGTAGTGAATTAGATTCCCACTGCGTGCCCAGCACCTGTGGCCTGAGTAAATATCCATTTATAAGCCAATCATAAGCTAACACATTATAACTTAAATAAGGTGTTGATCTTCCATATACACCCGCGAGAATGTGGATGTGCCGGTGGCGTGACGGTTAGCGACTGCAAAATGGAAATCGCAGAGTTCGAATTCCGATCGAGTTCATTATATTCACTTTCGTAAAAAACCAAAAAACAAAAACAAAAAAAACACCCTTATGAAGAGTGTGAATCCATATTAGTCCCTCTATTGTTAAAATAACCCTGCCTGATAGCTTTTTTGCCTTGAGGTAGTAACCAGTCGATGTGAGGGAAAAAATTAGCCTAAAGAGGGATGGGTTCCGGCTGCCTTGCCCTGAAGATACACCTGCTATTATGGTTGTAGTACATCTAGTGCCCTTAGATGATTATGGATGACGAGACTCTTGATGCGACGGGACGACTCAATCAGGCATGGATTTACAAAACATTTAGAGTTCTCCTGTGGTCAGGATGTTTATAGTGGATCCTTTAAATGTTGCAAGTGTCATGGTGGAGATTTCTTCAAAATGAGACTGAGATCTAGGGAGTTTATAACGACAAGGAAGTTTTTGTATTGTTACTGAAATTATTTCTCTACAATTTCTGATGTATGAAAGAGTGTATTGTTCGACTTATAAGTCTGTTATCATAAAAGAACCTGCCTCGTTTTAAATGAAGGTCGATGTTGATGCTGGACAGCAAAATACTGTGTTCTCACAAGCCATCATTCTGCCGCCACTTGCTTCTTGTTTTCCTACTGTGCATCGTCATGTTATCGCAATCCTAAGATAACTACTTACCTACTATACTTATTACAACCGCCATAATACATTAAAGTCTCTCTGAAGTCTCTCTGAAGTCCTAACTAGTGCTCATATGTACAATTTGTCTGGGGAGGGGTGGGGGATAAAATAGCAACTTTTAAAATTAAAAACCGCAATGAATATTTACAATGTGAATAATACTATATATACAAAAAACTAAAGAAAATGGTGTTAGTAAAAAAACAAAAGCAAAAAAAAAAACAAAAAACAAAAAAAACAAAAACAAAACACAGTCCTTATTTATGGCAGAAATATCAGTTCAGTCGACGAAATTAATACGGGACTTGGATAAATTAAAACCAATCATGCGATACACACATCTACACACTCATTCATACACGACTACAAATACGAAAAACACACGAAAAATGAAAGGTATCCCGCGTCCACCAGAGAACTGACATTTCTCGTCACTTAACGGGGAGGGGAGTGGGGAATTTAACTAAAGAAAGTAGGAACAAAAATGAAAGTGTCACTGAGCATATATTCCCTTGCTAAGTTAACTTGGCGGTAAAAAATATAAGCAAAACAAACCTAAACTAACCTATTTTGAGTGGGGTTTAGTGGGGTTTAGTGGGGTTGCCAGCTAGTTTATATATTGAGGAATCGGAGAGCCGAGTTCAAATTCCAGTCGATCCCATTACATTCACTTAGGTGCTCATATCCTTGGGAAAGGTATGAATCCTTTTCTTCTCCTCCCTCAGCTATGGGTAAATAGCAGGACAGACCGGGTTCTATAGCCTTGAATGGCAACTGGACTACCGCCGAAAGAAATGGCAATCTTCTGCTGGAAAAAAATCTGCCTCGTCAGTCATGTATCGAAAGATACATGATCGCCTAAGGGTGTATCACGCATAGCACATAACTGACTGATCTTAATGCGGATGAGCGAGGCGGCATTTCTGTGAAACTCCAAGTAGGAGGATCACTCGGTTGAACTTTTATTTATCTTTTACGTATTTACTATAGTTTAGAAAATATTTATACCGATATTTACCTTTTTACAGTTTGACTAAAGTCCACATCTTTGTTGTTATTATCACAACGTTTCCGCAATTGTTCCCTCCAGCCTTCTTCAGTAACTTGGCAGTGGACTAGTGGATTAAAACGTTCGTTTTTTTAGGATGGTATTGTCAGTGGTCAAGAAAATTAAGATACTCTCTACTGAGAGACGGAATATTATCAGTTTATAGTTTGCCTGTATTTCACTTATAGAAATGATTCTCTTCAGTGAATTTCGAACGAAATAATTTATTTTAAATAGCCTATAAAGTGTTGCTTCCTGTATTTGGGGACATAGCAATTGTGAGTTCAATCCCTGAGTAGGGCAGTGTGTAGTTGGAATCAGTGGAAACAGACTGAGCAATAACTGAACAATACGAAATAAAAAACAAGAGAAAGTATCCTTTAGCCATGGATAGCGGAACGAGAAAATTTTATTCCCGTCGATTAAATAAATGGTTCAGTTAGAAATTCCGTGAAAGTTACCCGGATTGACAAGCACCTGATAGCTAAATCATTGTTATAATAACAACAAAGATGAGGATAATAGTTGGAATGTAAGTAATTTTTAAAAAAATCATCCCCCCCCACTCAAAGCAGTAAAGCAACTAAGACACAAGGGGTTACTGAATATGAGTGAATAAGAAAAAAGAGAAGTCAAATTAAGGAGCAAAGATGAGAGAAGAGTGATCAAGGAGACATTGACATTGCATTTACACTTTTCAAGATCAAAGTTAGCCGGAAAGCATGAAGATAGAAGAGAGTTCTACAAGAGAGAGGAACGAGAAAAGAAACTGTTAGCATAGAACTTACGGTTAAATCTAATCTATCTAGCACTACGCTTAAATTTCTAAACTATAGATACCATAGCGAAGAATTCTTCCAAACAGTCACCATGAAAATAGTTATAGAAAAAGCACAGGAAAGTTACATTATGACGGTGGGAGAGTGCTTGAAGCCGAGGTGCCCAGTAAAGACTACTAATATTGCTGATTCTTCTTTGGATATTATCAAGAATCTCTAAATATACAGCAGGAGCACCGGACCAGATGTAGCAGCAATATTCAAAGTCTGGCACGACACAGTGAATGAACGTTTTTAGCAGCAGATCTAGCAATGGATTCAGTATAATCTTTCCACTTTATGTCAGCCGATAATGTAAGTCTGAGAAGACGCAACAAGTCATTCTCCTGGAGATTAGTATGAGCCATGCTGAAGGTTAGGCAGGAAGTGGTCTTTCAGGTGAATGGTAGAGAAGTTTCGTTTTGGAAGCGTTATAATTAACAAGCCATTCCTTGCCCCATTTAACAACACACTGTAGTAAATGTTTTTTCTTAACATTCCCAGCTGAAATAAGAAACTCTTACACATTGGTGTGTTTATCATCCATAAAGCACGGCAATATTTTATTTCTTACGACTAATCATAAATCTCTTAAAAATTCTTTAACCTATTAATTCTGCAAAATCCTTCCAGTCATTCGAAGAGATAAGCGTTTGGTATTTGCAGAATTCTTCTTTTATTTAATGTCTCCGATATCTATTAACAGCATTTGAGGACCTCTATCCTATTGCTCGAATCTCTACCGACGCAGCTAAATTAGCAAGTCCAAGTTGCAGTAAATTATGGATGGCAAAATGCCAAACATCCTCTGCACGCCGGATGTCACGTGGCTTTTTGACCGTCGAAATGTATGGTCACTCTTTTTTCTTATTAGAAACATGCTGGGAAATTTAGTAGCTTTTCGCGAAGGACGTTCAAGTCTCGCAATGAATTTATTTTCTGTCGATTTTTTTTTCTGTTTCCGGTGGACATTAGAAGAGATGTCTGTCTTGTTCCGGTTATGGCGAGGCAAGGTGTCTATTATTTCATCAGATTTTGATGGAGGTTACAGGAAGATCTTTTTTACCTATTTTTTAAAAATGTTATTTTATTTTATCTTTCATGAAGAACTTTCTATGTCTTGTTTTATAACTATTGACCAACTTCTGCATGCCAGGAAGTTATAATTAATCGTATTTGTCTTCTTTTTCCTTTCTATCCTTCTTTTGTGCCCTTTTTTTCATTCCTTTGCACTCCTCTTTCTCTCTTCCCCTTGTACTCCCTCTCTCTCTCTCTCTACCTCTCACTCTCTACTTTTCTTACTCTTTCTATTAGTACTGCATTCACCTTAATCCCTTTATTTCTCTCTCTTTCGCACTCACTCTCTTTTTCATGTTTTGTTATCCTTTCTCTCTCTTTCCTTTGCTCTCATTCCCCCCCCTCTCTCTCTATCATTTAACGCCTTTCTTTTTACGTCCCCGCTCTATCGCTCTCATTTTGTTTGCATTGTATTTCTCATCCCTTTACACTCTACATGTTCCACTTTAGAAGGAACCGGGAATCCAAAACAGGAAACAAGAGATGAAACTCTCCTCCTGATTAAAAGACCGGGGAGGAGTGTAAGCCGGGCGACAGGCGAACCTATCTAACTGCTATTCAAATATTCGTCATTTCTTACTCTATGGATTCCAAGAGAGCATTCTGATTTTACACTTATTTACTAGCACTGTCCTGGCACAAGGGCACAAATCTAGAGCGCGATTTGAGGACCGAACCCATTATTATTAATAATCTACAAGTTCAGCTTGATGGACATTTGATCACAGTCCTGTCACCTATTAGGGTGTTAGGGGTACCCCAGGTACTTCTGCAACAACAGCAGTAGGTGTGTCTAGCCTGATTTTGCTCACCTCTCTTCAGACTGGCTTTGATTTAAGACTGGCTGTCCTATCAAAGACCCCAGTCTGTACGGTTATTCACAAAGTTTTCTTCCTTCTAGACTGACTATCATCCAAGGCAAGAGAGCAGAGTCTACTTTACGATTGAATCCATAGCTAGAATATAAATTAATACCTTTTCCGAAGTTATTAGTGGGAAATGAATGAAGATTCGTGAAAATCCGTTTTCACGTTGCACGTCAATAACAGTATAGAACCTCAATGAAGGGATAAAACGTAATTTGCTATAATTAGATTGGCTCAAGGTCACAAATATAGTGCACTCAGTGAAAATCAAATTCGTTAGTTATAGTCAGCTCGATTTAACCCGTATGCCATATCCCCACCCTAAGATATAGCTTAGATATTTTGGCACAAATATGGAGCACCTAGTGAGAATTGAACTCGCTATGCAGTAGTAGCTTTTCAGCTAGAACACTCCATGTTACGTCAATTGAGTTGAATCAGTCCCATTTCCCCCGTATTCCACTTGGAAGGAGGATGTTTCCGCTCAAAGAGTCCCCACAACCAAGGACTTCTAATTTGTGGAACAGGCTCCAGTTTGGATACTTCCTTAAACATTAGAATCTTAACCTCTTCAAGACAGGGTTAATATGTCTTCTTTCACGTCCTGCCACCTCCTCTTTCATTCATAACACACACCTCATTCATTTTCTCTTTCTTCGCTTGTGCAAATAAACAGTAGAACAGAGAGGCATAATAAAAAGGGAAATATTTCTAAGTGTTAAAGAGGATGGGAAGTTGTGGAGAGCCACGATCAACCAAGTCTAGAAGAATATTGTAATAATTACTCTCTTTTATGATTGTTTATTAGAACATACCCATTGCAGATAATTTATTAATGAATATAACTTTTACATAAAATTGATTCGTTTTTTTACGGCTTATCAACCCTTTGCGGGTTATTTAAAACCAGAAAATGATTTTAGATTATAAGAATTTTTGTGGGTTAGGTGAGATAATAATGATTTAGTGATACAAGTGTTACTAATTCATAAGTCATAGTTGTTGGGAGAAGAGATGGATTCTTATCTTTTCTGGAGGTATTTGCGTGTAAGTGAATATAACGAACCCAACTTGAATTGGAACTCGGCTCTCTGATTAACAATACCATTACACCACCCGCACATCCAAGCTTAAACAACCTTGTATTCTCAAACGGTCACCTATCTGGGACCGACCAGACTCGATGTTGCATAAATTCGTTGTTTGTACAGCGACAGCCAGAGTTTCAATGGAATGTGGCCGTAAGCCTTTCTTACAGGACTGAATAAAATGCATCAATACTGAGTTTATCAGGTCAATCCGTCCATATATATTTAACAACCAAATATTTAAACTGATATCAGACTTTTTTTATTATTACCATAACATCTATATTATAATCAACAGGAAACAGAGGAGACGTTTCAATTTTTTTTCACTGTACTACGGCAGGGTCCCTAAGGACTCAGAGGAGACAATCTCCCCTACCCTACGTGAGCGGGCACGAAGTTAATGGATCTAATTAGACTCCACAGGAAACGAGTATCAATTAGCTATTTACGCATTCCGTTTTCCTCTGCCTGTAGAACAGTCAGGCAATTGTAATTGAGGTCCTAATATATAAGTGGTATTTTCTCTCAGGGGTGTGTGTTTCCGTTTGTCTTAGTGAAAGCGTAGACGCTAAAAAAAATAATACACAGGATGTCCCAAAATGTCGTGGCCCTGTGTCAGATTAAATTAAGTTTATTACATTTTTTTTATATGATAATTTTTTTTTTATGACATTTCTTCGTGTTTCGAATTAATTTCGATCCTTTACCATTCCGCGTGGTTCTACTAACCAATCATATTTTTTTTCTGTTTCGTGTCGCTTCAGGACATTGGCGATCATGGCTCACCATAATGTCTTGTCTTTTGTAGGTCTTAATGAATTTTCTCTTTTTCTTATCTCTCCTAAAATCTGTTCCCCCACCCATCTAGATAGGTTATACGCTGTTTTTCTTTCTCCGTCTGGCCTTCAATTTGTCCTGTGAGTAGCCTCCTTTCCTCATTATGTATTCAAGAAATTACAACTGTCTCTTCCTGATATATATATATATATATATATATATATATATATATATATATATATATATATATATATATATATATAGGCACTGTTTACATTATTCAGACTATTGTTCTCATCTTTGTCGCCATATTTATTATAACGTTTCGGTCGTTGTACGCTCCGGCCTTCTTCCGGTGGTTGGAATGTTGAACTGAACCCTTTATTTCGCTCACTGGTGTAGACTGTTCTAGTTCCATGTGCCGTATCTAATGGGTATCAGTAATCAGTTTTCCCCTGATAATCTCACATGGTCGGTTTGTCAGTGAGATGACTTCTTGATTGGGAATGCGATCCCAGCGCATGGCACCTTTGCAAAGTGCAAGAAAACTGTACCATAGGTTAACCCAAGCCTTGTAATGAAAATAGGCTTGACAGAATCGTTGGGAAGACGTCGATGATTGTGCTAGCAAGAAGGTACTAGTGATCGTCACCGAGAGTGCTGACCTTGTTCAAGAAATTTATCCGGCTAGATTATGCGTTATCTCTCAGAAACTGTAACCAAAGTCTGCTCAGCAGAACAGACGGGGTATAAAGCTCAATAGTATAAAACTACTGTAGACTCTTGGGGTTGAGCGGGCGTCTCTAATAAGGATTTATTAGCTACCCTGGCAGGCGGAAATATGTAGCCAGCTATTATAAATACACACACACACACACACACACACACACACACACACACATATATATATATATATATATATATATATATATATATATATATATTATCATACCTATACACACACACACACACACACACACACACACACATATATATATATAAGATATCGTAAACAGACAATATGGCATGGAGGACTTGATTAGAAAGGATAATTGTTATGTGAGTAAATTTCGTTTGATTTATTACCATTGCCAAATCGAAAAGATATTGCTCGTGTCAAACGTGTAGCCAACGATCAGCGATACGCTTGTTCGAATCTCATCGGAAGCAATTTTTTTATTACCAATCCATACTCTGTTCTTTATGTCTGTAGACGGTAACACAACTAACTCAGAGTTGTGATAAAAAAAATATAAAAAAAAACATCAATAAAAAGAAGCAGAAAGACTTGTCAACAATTAATCATGAAAAATCTTTTTGTTATTATTAACACCAGTTCGTTTTCTTATCTGCTTGTCTTTCTGGTTGGTCAAATATAACAGGTGCGCATATGCGGGTAGGTACATAACTAAATTCTGAAATTTCTTATAAAATTATTCATTTATTCTGAATTTGTTTGATATTGTGAGATTGAAACACAATTAACGACAGATTTCAGTCGGATATTGTTTTTCATTTTTTAAACAAACCCGGTCAACCAAAACAGTATATGGAAATTAGTTTCTTGAACATTGCGAGACGGAACCACTAGGCTCGTTACAAAAAGAAAGTCAAAAAGTTGGCCAAGAAGTAAATAATGAAAAAAAAAATACACAAACAAAAAATTTTAAAATTGAAAAAAAAAGAACAAATAGAAACAATAAGATTAAAATCTTATCAGATGCAAAAGCTGTTAAATACAGCTCTCAAAATTAGGACAGACACATACATTAACAGGCGCATGTCTGCGCACACTTATAGGTACGGCGTTTCCTAAAAGTATAAATTATAATTCTAAATGTGACAGAGAGTCATAATCATTGATATATGCAAATATATTAAAACAAAAGGGGAAAGAATGAAAAGATTAAGAAAAATACTGAATTGAAAGATGATAATTAAGAAAGCTTACTGGCTATTTACGGCTCAATCGATGACAAAATATAAATATGTGCACAGCAACTAAAAAAACTGGGTTTGGGGATAAAAAGAAAATGCCAAAAAATCAGCGAAATAAATCACAAACAGATGACATTAAATCTAAACAATTCCCAGAGGGAATGTTGCCTTAGAGCAGGGTTTCCCAACTTTTTTTTTTTTTTTTTTTGCGTCCTCGCTCATTTTGACATGGAAAAATGTTCCATCGCTCACCTGTATAGTACAGAGTGAGGGGGATAAATTTTCATCATTTTATATTTTTAATTTCGCATATGCGAGTTGTTTGTTTTCGATTTTGTCGACTGCAAAGTATAGTAGGGTCAGTTGGGCACCGTCTCTGGGAAAAAAGAGCACCATGACGCAATTCAATCCGCCAGAAATTTGGAAACGGCATCCTTATATTGCTTGGAATTCACGCCGAAACCTCCAATACAAACATTTCAGAGTATTTGGACGGTACAAAGGATTCAGAAAGAGTTGGATTAGTCTAATGGTGATTAGGAAAATGTTTTGAGTGATCCCTAATGATGGCGACGTTATGTATCCATTCATCTTCCCACAGGGCCTCAGACTCAATACGGAAGCCTACATCAAGTGCCTTGAGGAGATAGTGCTGCCCTGGGTCAAGAGGGTGGCTGCTTGAAGACCCTATGTCTGGCAACAGGACTCTGCACCATGTCACACAAGCATGAGAAGCCAGTCATGGCTGTCAGAAAATTTATGCGACCACATCGCCCCTTATTAATTAAATTTACTCTTTAGTATTTCAACATATTTTTGTGTAATTATAATAAATGTATCTGTTAAAATAGGATGTCAGTGTTATTTTTATTTTTGCGTCATTTAGACGACAATTTAGACATCTCACCCTGTAAATATTCAGATGCATACAGTGATATGTAAATTATGTTTAGACACGAACTTTTCCTGCCTTGATAAATTCAAGATGGCTAATGCAATAAAAAAGTAAAAACAATTAAATAAAAATTATCCTGAGGTCACGTCTTTTACTGGCAAATTTGTTATATTATTTATATCCGAAAAAAAGAAGAAATTATTTCGTCTGAAGAACTATTTGAATGTTAATGACCCTTCTCAAAACTATAGAAAATACCAAAATATTCCTTGTTTACAGGAATATTTATATTTTATCTTGGAATGTCACACAGTTATTCCCATTTAGTTTCCTGTTTTTTATTAATACACGTTCTTTTGATATTTTTGGGAGCAGCAAATGTTGAAATACCCTTTTAATGCTCAAAATCCTATATCGCCCACCATAAATTCCAGTCACCCACCATTGTCTGCCTTGATAAATTCGAGATGGCTAATGCAATAAAAAAGCCAAACCAACAGTTGAAATCGCCCGCCGGTGGGTGATATCGTCCAGGTTGGGAAAAATTGCCATAAACGATTGCGTAGAAAAATGTTATGTTCCTCCTATGTTTTAATATTGTCTGATTGATTAGTTTTTCGCGGCTTATCAACACCTTGCAGGTTATTTAAAGCCAGAAAATAATTTTAGAAATTTCTTTTTGAGATGACAATGGTTTAGTGATACCAGTTTTAGTAATTAACCCATAGCTGGAGCGAGAACGTGTGGATTCCAAGGATATTTCTACGTAAGTGAATATAACGAAACCAATGGGAATTGGATCTCGGCTCTTAGATTAACAATACCGTGCTATTATCCACTACACCACCCGCACATCAAAGCTTACAGCACCTGGTATTCCCAAGTGGTCACCCATCTAGGTACTGACCAGACTCGACGTTGCTTAACTTATCCATGACACCTCACGCACATCCAAGCTTACAGCACCTGGTATTCCCAAGTGGTCACCCATCCCGGTATTAACCAGACTCGATGTTATGTAACTTCGAGGATTATATTTGTTTATCTGCAATGTGCTAGCCTACGGTTAAATTACACTTCGGTTCTCCTTCGATAATCGAAGTTAAGCAGCGCCGAACCCAGTCGGTTAGGGTTAGATGGGTGACCGCTGCTACTGTAAACTGTAATAGCTGTATTAAACTTACAGCAACCGCCGTCTGTCTAACTCTCTGCATTACTATTTTGAACAGATTCAATAGCAACACTTTTGAGAATTTTCCGTCTAAGTTCCTTTCTCTTCTAAGTTACTTGTTGCACAATAAAATCCTCATATTGATAAAATCGGTCAGAGATAAGATAAATTTTCATTTTTTCTTTATTCATATTGTCCTTTTCACAAATATATTGTAATTACATCTGAAATTTATATATATATATATATATATATATATATATATATATGACAAACTGGAAAAGTTCATGTGTGACGCGTTTCATCCGTTAGGATTTTATTGAGTGGGTTTTGTTGACGTTGCCACGTCTAACCATGCGCACGAGACGAATATATATATATATATAAATATATATATATATATATATATATATATATATATATATATATATATATATATATATATATATATATATATATATATATATATATATATATATATATATTATGAATTAATTAAATGTGGCAATAAATACAATTTACATTTTTGCTTTTTTTTTTTTTGTTTTTTTTTTGTTTCTGATTTTTTTAATAAGAAAGCTCACTTTTTGGAGATGGAGCCAATAGAAACTCAAATGTAAACTGACAATTAAATTCACATGTATTAGGTTGGTGCAAAAAATAATGTCGTTTTTGACGTTCAACTTAACGTCAAAAAACGACAATATTTTTGCACCAACCTAATAAAAAGATTAAAATTGTGGTTTTAAAGAGCTTTCGGGTACAACTGTTAGTTTAATGTTAACTCGATCTTCAAGCATCAAGAATTCTCTTCAACTTCAGGAATTTTGGTGCCCGGAGATCGCGTTATCGGAAAACTGACAGTTGTACCAGGAAGCTTGCTAAAGTCGGAATTTTAATCGTTCTACAAGCGAATTTAATCGTCAGTTTAAATTTGACTCACTCTCACTTTATATATTTTTCTCTCTTTCACTTTACACACACACACACATATATATATACATTAACCTTTATATTTGTTTTTTGTATGAATGATTCATGAATTTATAAATTATATTTGCACCTTTTAATTGAAATTAAAATAACTGATGCAACGTGCAACTCTCGGATAATAAGCGTGACATTACTGTATTTTATTCATGCCATATTCACGGAAAATCTACCAGTAAAAAAGAATTCTCTTATTGCTATATTTGTACAAAAACGCAGAACCTTAAAATTTAAATTCAAACTCAGCGTTGCGACCGCACGTTCCAAAACAATAACACATTTCTCATAGCATTTTTTCGGATTACATCTCTATTTTCGGTTTCCTCTTATTACTGAGAAGTACAAACAAGAACAAAATCTACTTCCATACCTGATGATGTCTGTAGGAACAGACGAAAGCTTGTAAAAAAATTAAAAAGACCTTATGCAACTGGAATTTATAAACGGGGATCATATCATTCATATACAGGTTCGGGGTTGATGTATCTTATTATATTGTTTGCGACGAAGTATTCTCACCATTTAATTCATTAACCTTTATATTTGTTTTTTGTATGAATGATTCATGAATTTATAAATGTACATACATACATACATACATATATATATATATATATATATATATATATATAGAGAGAGAGAGAGAGGGGGGAGAGGATAAATATATAAATATATGAATTGCACATAAAGTGCTGCTGTTATTTCTCGATGTATTATATCAGCGTTATAAAGTATATATATTAATAAATATATATATTTCCCCACACAGATCGCACGACTCGGAGTTTCATGCCAAACGCAGTCTTTATTTTTCCTCCGCCAAACTAGCCTGCGCAATATAGATCGATTGAAAAAAAAGAATTTATAATTTTTTTTTAAGGATCATGATCTAACCATTACAACCTCCACCCATACAAAAGTGATTAATTTTCTAGATGTTGTAACATCAGATCTGGATAATGGTTACCAGAATCCATTCCTAAAAGAACTACATAAGCCTGATTACGTTAGTGAAGATTCAAAGCACCATCACATATTTTTAGATAATTTCCATAATTCTGTATACGTTTGATTATCCACCAACTTCAGCAACAAAGAAAGATTTAATAATTCTAAAGATAAATATATATTGGAACTTAGCAATCATAGGTAAACTTGGAGTATTTGGAAAAAAATGAGACGATAAGACTAAACAAAAACACCTTAAACGCAAGATTATATGGCTTAACTCACTTTTAACCGTAATGTCAAAACTGATGTCAGAAAATTTAAAAAAAAATGAAACAATAGCATTTTAACAATTTACCAGCATTTTAAAAAGATTTTTAACAAAAATAATGTAAAAACCAATTATAGCTGCACTAGCAACATCGATAGATCTTTCTAACTATACAATATAATCATATTAAGTAAACATCTTTTCAACAAAGACAACGTAAATTTTTGCAAAAATGAATTTCCGATCTGTCCGTTAAATGGTTAATGTATGACAGTATTGTATATCGAGCGTGCATTGGTTACGGTAGCGAGGTTAAATTTTATTTTGGTTCTACTGAGAATCCTTGGAAGCCTCGCTTCTACCATCACTGTATGACTTTGGCTAATATTAAATACAGAAACAACAATCTGCTCTCTCTAATTATTTCTGGCAACTGTAATATTACGGCAATTCCCCTTCAATTAAACAGAGATATTAGAGAGGTTGCAAACAAGTAGGAGGCTTATACTTAATATCAGGAAGAGGCGATTGAAGTTTTTGGGATACATAATGAGGAAGGAGGGCCTGGAGAATCTGTTACTCACGGGTCGAATAGAGGGAAAGAGAGACACGGGAAAACATACCTGGCGGAAGTGGATGACAGAACGTAGTCTGGGGGTTGAAGCAGAGGGAAGGAACTTGTTGAGAGCTGCAGGTGATAGAGGGAATTGGAGAGCCATGATTGCCAACGTCCTGTAAGGGTATGGTACATAAAAAGAAATGAAAGAAGTTTTTTTATTTCTTTTATTTTCCCATTACTTTCAATCTCATCCAAGAAAAATTAATCTAATTGATAGAGGTTTAAAATAAAAACAAATAGACATAAAAGTCCAGATTATTCAACCGAACATACTTGAATAATAATATCCTGGCTATGCATATATGTATATATAAATATGATAAAACCAAGGTGTTAAAGTATTCTGTGTTTATCTATAAGATCAGGTATAGAGCATATGTAACTCTAAAACTGGGCACTTCATTAAATTCAAGGTCCATTGTACCATCTCATTCATGCGCATGTGCAGTAACATCAGCATAAATATCACCTTCGCCCTATGAAGACATAAAAGACGAAACGCATCATACGAAAAATACTTTCCCCATGTCAATAATTAAACCTATATAATTATAACTATATAATTATAGATACATAATTATAACTATATAATTATAGATATATAATTATAACTATATAATTATAGATATATAATTATAACTATATAATTATACATATATAATTATAGCTATATAATTATACATGTATAAATATAGCTATATAATTATACATATATAATTATAGCTATATAATTATACATATATAATTATAGATATATAATTATACATATATAATTATACCTATATATTTATAACTATATAATACTTGTATGTGCATAAATAATTTATACATACATAATAGACATAAAAAATTATTTTAGAAAATGGATTAAATTATATTTTTTATTTTTTGTTTATTTTGTTTAAACGTTTTTTTCATATTCGAGTAGAAGCTTTATTTTTTAAACAGTATTTTTTTTTTATCCAACTACATCTATCGGCCTCAATATTCGAAAAATCACCGGCAGAATTCGGACATCAATCCCTTATGGGGAATCGTCAGTGGATCTGACGTTCCTAACCGCTCGGTCAAGTAAGACTTATGGTCAAACAAAACCAGAATAGTGCCTTTTGAACACACACTCTCTGCCAATTCTTCAAACATCCATATCTGCTCTATTTCTTATCGTAACGTAAACTTCACGAATATTCAGGCCGGTAGATTTAGTGGCATCAAAAATAGTTTTTAAAAAAGAGCTTCAAGTCGAATCTGATTATCCGTCAAAAATAAAGTTTAAATATAAAGAAACATTTTAAAATGAATAAAAAAAATAAGCAATTCTCTATAAATAGATTGCGGCGTGTACAAAATTTTATGAAAACTTTAAAAACAAATATTTTAAAGTCTATATAAATAAATACAGAAATATAAAAGAAAAGAGATTTAGATAAAGAATAAAAAGGCAATTCGATTTTTCTTTTTATTTCTTTTCTTTTTTATGTTTTTTATGTTTTATTTTTATTTTTTTCTATAATGATGGGAATCTTCTTTTCATTTTTCATAAACACGATAATAGTAGAATAGCCGAAATCCCTTGGATATATAGAACATTAGGTCAGTTTTTTACAGATGTTATGTTCAGAAAAGAAAAAAACTTACTCAAACACAAGGAAAATTGAATAAAATGCTTACTCGCAGTACCTTGTCAGTCGTCTTGAAACTTGTATATATATATATATATGAAACTTGTATGTATATACGTATATATATTTGTGTGTATATGTGTGTGTGTGTGTGTGTATATATATATATATAATAAATAAGAAGAAATAAATATAAAATAAAGGAATCATTGTCCAAGAGAACAGAGAGAAGCACCTGAAATTCAGGAAATAGGACAAGTTGAATCTGAGAACAATTCTTTATTATCAACACGGGACAATGACGATCGAAATGTAAAAAGACCCACCTGTGGAAACAATGGCCACCGGAGAACGTTTGTTTTTTTCTCTTTGTTATTGATACTTTGCCATTCATTCAGCTTCCTCGACGCGTCATTTCGGCGTCCGCCAACACCTTAGACACGGACGGCAGCACACACGTACACTTTCACACACAGACATGAATACGAGATAATAAATAAAAACGTATATATAGGGGGGTTCTACTTACGCCAGTTCGATAATAATGTCCCTTTAAATGTTGTTGAAAGAACAAACTAATTCTTGTCGTTCATTTTTATTGGGCTGTGGATATACGGTTAGCTTGATGTTTCACGACGCGGAACGTGGATCGGCGTGTTCGAATTCCAGCCTAGTCAGTTGCGTTCACTTTCGCACAAATGCCCTTTGGAAAAGCATGAATACATCTATTGTGCTCACCACTTATGCGTTCAATAGCGCAGGGTAGGCTGGGCTCTGAAGGATTTGGGTGACAGGTAGTCGAGGGAGAAGGACAACAGTGAATTCGAAATCGTAGACAATGCAACGGGAAAACACTCAACTATCTTTTGCAAGAAGTCATGGCAATTAACAGATAAAACGGAGAATCTTGGGGAGAGCCATAACCACGTACATCAAGAAAGGTCATGTCATAAAAACAACAACTTATTTGGCCAATCATAGTAAAACTAAGATAATGCAGGAAACGCAACAACACTCTCTCTCTCTCTCTCTCTCTCTCTCTCCATATATATATATATATATATATATATATATATATATATATATATATATATAGGTATCACTCGATTAGTGCTGCTAATGTGTGCATTAAAAGATAGGCACTAATCGAAAACGCACTAATCGAAAATCGACGGATCCATATATATATATATCTGTGTGTGTGTGTGTGTAATTTAAATTAAATATAATAAAGATTGCGTTGTTTGCATGAAACTCCGAGTCGTGCTATCAGTGAGGAATTATATATATATATATATATATATATATATATATATATATATATATATATATATAAGGATAGACATTCTATGTGCCTTGAATTTATTCATAGTCTTTTCCAAACGGTGAATCACCTTCCGCAAACCTAATTGCCGCAGATACAAAAATATCCGAAATCTTCCCGTTACTTTTTTAAAACTTCTGAAGATGACACATGAGTCTTGAAAGCTTAGGCACACCCTTGGTTTCGAATACTTTTTATATCTAAGAAACCACGTTTACGGAATGGGGAGTTGTTCACAATTTGTAAAAGACGATCATGAATTCAGTAGACATAGAATGTATAGAATTTTATGAAACATTGTAAGAGTAATAATGCCTGCCTAATTATAACACACACACACACACACACACACACACACATATATATATATATATATATATATATATATATATATATATATATATATATATAATTGGGCAGCAATCCCTCACTTTTATACAAAGTTGCATTCAAGACGAGTAACAAGTTATTTCGATTAAGATTTCATTTATTTTTTTCATTTCTAATTTTTTTTCTTTTATGGATATCATTTCTTTTTAACTTAATGTAAGGATTTTTTTATGTAGGTATTTAAAGTTATGGAGGCACTGGGGAGTAATGGATAGCGGCTTGGATTCAGGAATCCAGTTGAATCCATTACATTCACTTACGTGCTAATACCCTTGGGAAAAGTATGAATCCTCTTTTTTCCCCCCTCAGCTATGGGTAAATAGCAGAACAAACCGGGTTCTGTATCCTCGGATGGCAACTGGCCTAACGCAGAAAGAAATGGCAACATACTAGGGGAATAAAATTTGCCTCTTCAGTCATGTATCGAAAGATACATGATCGCCAAAGCGTGTATCACGCATGGCACATAACTGACTGATTTAGTGTTATAGGAATGTTTTTCTATTTCCCAAACACTGTCAGGACATTGTGGCCATGTTCAGAGTGTTGGCCTTTTCTTTGTTATTATTAAAAATGGGAATTCTTAGCAGACATCAACGAACGCCCATACGTAATGCAAAAAAAAAGACCTCTGCTGTTTGAAAAAAGTGCCCAGTATGTGGAACAGTATATGAAATCCTATCTTAATTAAATGTTTGTTCTGTTCGACCCATCAACCTACGCACTGTAAAGCGTACATTGACTACGAAAGGAATGAGGGTCGTTCAAAATAAGGTTTTTACTGCTTAGACATTAATGCTTTTGTTCCAACAATACTTAAGCCTTGTTATCTCATCACGGAAGAAGGTGGCTTCTTGGGCCTCATAAAACTCCTCCGCAGCACATATGATCTCATCATTGTTTCCAAATTGGTGGAATTTGTGTTTAGGGAACAGGAAGAAATCAGATGGAGCTAAGTTTGATGAATAAGAGGGATGGTGTGCAATTCAAAGCCATAGATGGCTGCTTCAGCTACGGCAACCTGTGAAGTGTGAATGGGCGCGTTATCCTGGAGCAAGAGAACACTTTCTCCTAGCTTCCCTCTGCGTTTCGACTTGATTGCATTCTTCAGTTGTCTTAATTCTGATGCATAGTACTATCCATTAACAGTTTTTCCTCTTTACAGGTAGTCTAAGGATTACGCCTTCAGAATCCCCTCCAAAACAGAAGCCATCACCTTACCAACAGACGTTGCCTGCTTGATAACTAATCCCAAAAGTCTCAGTTCAAATAGTATGGACCGGACTAGAACTAATGCCTATGAATTTAGTTATGTGCTGGATCGTAAGACGTCACCCAAAACCATACGTTGTATGACATCAACTTGTTCGTTGAATTCTGCAGCTTACTTCTTCTCAGTTGCATATGAAGCGGAGTCCTCAGCAAGTGTCTGTACCATGTCCTCATGGATTTTCTTGGGTGTCATACCTTTCTTTTACTCCACTTCGATCAAAAGGTCGAAAAGCGATTGTATTTTCTTGCCCCCCGCCACGCTGGCTGGATGTGAAACAAGGTCAGATTATCATGCGCGTGCACACTGGCCATCTCCCAAAATAGCTCAGCCTCCTTATTACTACCGAAAAATGCAAGAGGGAGTTACTGCCGCGGACAGCTCTTCCCCCATGGCCAGTGACCTCTCAGTAATATTTTCAGTTGCAGACAGAGACACAACTGAGAAATGAAATGCAGATTATTCGCCCGAAAGAAGATACTACACTTTGATCCCAGTATAAAGGTCGAGTAGAGAGTATTTTTCAGTGGGCCCACGTCACTACTGAATGTTACACAATCAATTTAAAGTGGGCTTTAAGGCGAATACCGTAGAAAATTGACCAAGGCCCCTCGGCACTTCTCTTTTTGAGGATGCCTCAGGCGCCAGGCAATAAACTCAGCTCCTTCCCAAGGAGAGTTACTACCTGGAGGAAGAGAGGTCGTACCTTGGGCTTTATATTAGAACTTCTCCGAGCCAAAAGATGGAAAAGCGATGTCAACTGCGATAAAAAAATGTAACGATGTAAATTGAGTCAGGTAATTGCCAAAAATCCAGTTACCATAAATAAAATAGCATAGTCTGCTGAATTATTTTTTAATTATTATTAATAGAAATGTTCGTAAGACATGGATTTGAAAGACTGGAAAGAAAGAAAGAAGTGTTTAATGTCTCCTGTCAACACCTCATAAATAATGGACTATTTTGTTTTGATTGTGTATAAGAACAAAAGACATACACCATTTAGTTTCAGCGAGAAAATGAATGTAAGAAAGAAGAAAGAGAAGATAGCGGTGTTTAACGGCTGTTTCAGTGTTTCAATGAAAAAAAGGTTTTCAATTTCAAATCTTTGTATCCACTTCTTAAAATAACAACCATATTTATGATTGTCATTGCAATATTTTGTTAAAGTTGTTAAGCTCAAATATTTAATGATGCGATAAGGGAATTTCTACGCATATTTATTGTCGGTTGGTTTTGTTTAGCGACACATCAGCCTCTATTGACTATTTAATGCCGAAATATAAATATTTTGAACATAATTTTCTTTTTTTTTTTTGTTGAAATAATAATAGTTTTAGTGATACAAATTTTAGTAATTCAGCCATAGCTGGGGGAGAAGAGGTGGATTCATAACTTTCTCAAGGGTATTTGTGCGTATAGAAATATAACGAAGACAACTGGGGTTGGAACTCGGCTCTCCGATTAACAATTCAGACCCATTATCCATTACACCATCCGCACATCCAAGTTGACAGCGCCTGGTATTTCCAAGTGGTTACCCATCTAGGTACTGACCAGACTCGACGTTGCATAACTTTCAACGTGATGTGGCCATAAGCCTCTTTATTGTCATAGAACTCGCCATAAACTTATTCAATCATTAATTGAAGAATGAAGATTTGTTTAGCAAGTACGACTGGTTTATTTCCATACATAAGCAGGCCAAATACCACTTCTTCCTTATGAGATTTTCTGGGAGCTGATTTCATTCTCCTAGTTTGAAATGATTTGCGAAGAGTTTATTGTGTGTGTTATCATCCCAGCACTGTTGCCATTCCTTTTGAATATATTTGTTAATGACCTCCTTAAAGTCCGAGTATGGGATTTTGGTCGTTGAATCAACATCCATATCTAAAGCTGATTTGGCTGTTAGGTCTGCTTTATTGTTACCGTAAGTGGTAAGGATTTAATTGTGTCTAGTGCATATTTTGGCATTAGATTAATTTTAGTTTTCGGGAAAGGAAGAAATCTTTTATTGAAAATGCTGCCTTATTTTGGATTGGTCAAATAAAAACTTTTCTGGAAAATTTCCTCTGGCTAATTCGAAAGCTAGGGAAAAAATCCGCAATCAAATGCGCCGACTTGAGGATTGGATTTCATGAAATTGTTGCATAGTAGGAGTTACATCAGCTTCTAGTGAGTAGAATGATGTTATTTGTATAATGAAGTCGTAAGATACAGCTATCTTTAAACTGTCATATACGTCTCCAAGAAAGTGAGTTGACAAACTAAATTGTTGGTTTTTTGTGGTGTATAAAAATTGTGCGGTGTGATAGATAATATGTGAGGAAATCAAGATGGGAAAAATTGAAAGGTTCTATCGGAATTTCTGGAAATTTGGTAGAAATCAATGTCAAGCCAGCGTTCATAAGTCAGTTGCATAGCATTTGTCCAGAAATTGTTCAAAAGAAACAAGATCATCATCATATTAAACACATTTCAGTTTCATGCCTTCACGCGCGTGGCATTTCATTCGTTTTGACGTGGTCATTGCCAGTACAACCGTTTTTCATTACAAGACAAGCAACGTTTGTACAAAAACTTATAATTTTTTGTAGATTTATATATTTTCATACTTGAAAAAATTGTTAAAATATAATTTGAAAAAGACAGACATTCAACTGAAATATTGTTTAAAATTGTCAAATACTGTGTTCTTTTCTTTATCATTTCTTAAATCGTGCTCTTCTTTTAACTATTATTATTAACGTTATTATTATTCTCCAGTAATATTAGTCGTGCGACTTTACTCTATTTTTTTAAAAGTTTTATGACGACTGTGTCTTTGAATTATTGTCATACTTTGATTCCAGTATCTGATAAGCAGTTCTTGCATCTTTTCATACAGATCAAGATCGATATGTTTACAGGCCTCTAGAGCTATGCTGTTAACACTTGCACCATGACTAAAATTGTCAGTTTCTTATGGCATTGGCGTCTCATTCATCACAAGCTTAAGAGGTTGCTGTTGGAAGCGGTTAATTGCAAAATCTTCTGTTACGCAGTGCGTGCTTAAGAGGGGGACGCAAGTGCTCAAAACCAGCTGTTCAGAATGGAATCCTTACTCCCATTTGCGTTTTGGGTCTGGTAAGTGGGAGATATATGCTGCATTGATGGATTCGTCTGAAGTGTCATCTTCATCTATATCTATATCTACATAAAGATGGTCTGATTTTGTGAGATATTTCACCAATCATTCTGCGTCAAATGCAGATCGTGTTGAAGAGTATGATATGGTTGGAGGAAAGCACTTTCCTCCTGTCGGCATAATAGGAGGGGGCGGGGTACGCTTAACACGCGGCTCTCTTCTTTAACGGTAGATCAATTATCTTTGGGTTGTTTATCTTAAATCAGTTCCACTTTCCCCTTAAAGGGAAACTTGGGACTGGTTGAGTAGTTTCGAAGACGGCGGATTTCATCATGAGAGCCATTAGAAGAAACGCTTTCTGAAAGTCCGGATTGCAAACTAAACCTAGCATCCTTATTTCGGAAACCGTCAACATTGAGTATATTTGCCTCCTCCGCCATTTTGGTTTTAAATATATGCGCTGTTCATAAAACGGACCAAGTAGTGATCGCTGTGACAGTCGATGCAAGACATCACTCTAAGGAGGAAGACGTCTTTTACTTCCCTCTAAACGATATATATGTCAGATGCCAGTGTTAAGCGCGAAAGTGCTTCTATTTGGTCCTTAACAATTGCAGCTGCATTTTTGGTGTGCTAACCACAGTTCTCGCACGATCAAAGTTAAAAAACCTCGAGTCTTGATGGATGACTACTTGGGGATATCAAGTGCTGTAAGTTTAGGTGTACAAGTGGAATCATGAATAACGGTTCGGTAATTCGAAATTGGAGACCAGAGTTCAAATTCCAGTTGGGTTCGTTATATTCATTTACATGCAAATAACCTTGGGAAAGGTATTAATCCACCTCTTCTTAGTATGACTTGCATCAGTAAAATCTTTATTATTAACAAAAATTTCTTAGAATCTAAAAATAATTTCTGGCTTTATATAACTATCAAAAGTTTGATAAACCGTAAAAAATCAATCAATCAATGTGTTAATATATATTTCTTGTTTTAACAGAAATCGAAGAGGGGCGGTCCATTTTTTTTATCATTCATAATTCTTGTTTTCTAGTGTGACCTTATTCAGGCTAACCCTAACGTTGAAGTCACTTGAACATTGGTTAGAAAACAGCGCAAGTAGAAGTAACTATGTTTCTCCATCGGTTCCTCTTGACAGGTTCGATCATACACTCTGATGAGAGGAGGGTATTACTTGCTATTTAGCGGCAGACTCCGGTGTAGCTGCTTTTTTTATATCCACGATATTATTTACAATGGAGCCTACTGCAGAAAGTTATCCCTAGGTTTTCATCTTGGCATACCAGTATAAACTGTAGCCTGTTTTGCGTTTTTTAAGGCTGCCATTGTTCTGGGAAAAGAACCACACAAACGCCAGTAACCCTTTCATCGAGCTTAAGTTCGATTAGGGTATTTCAATTTGGATTAAGATGATGTTGGTGTTGGATGACCACTTATGAAAGATACTCAGATGCCAAGGATAATCTAACTGGAATGAATGGGAAACAAACATTTACTAGAGAAACTTTTCATTCATCTGTCGAATGATTCAGTTGACCATCAGACCTGAACCAAAGCTACAACTTGTATCTGAATCACCAACATGAATAACCAAAATTTCCATTCGTATTTCTCAAAAACAGGCTCGATCCAGTTCCAATCCCTGCATGACTGTGTAGAATGTGTGTCGTTGGAAGAACCCTTATAATTGCACAGTGACGTTTTCAGAAGTAGCGCATGACTGACTGGCCGCAGCTTTCTACCCACGTGTTTCCTTACTATGGATCTACAAAGAAAACACAAGTTGAGTTCAATAAGTCAATAGTCTGACATGTCGTTGTCAGCTGAATCTTGATCTGAAATTTTCACTGTATAATAGCAAAGAAGGAAATTATGTGGAAAAATGAATATTTGTCGTATAATAGAAATCATTTTACAGGATGTGCACGGTAGAGTAAACTCAGTATCAACTTACCCTTACTATGATTACAGTGTAGTATCTGTACACTCTTTAAAAAGTATATGAGCCACACACAACATATATATATATATATATATATATATATATATATATATATATATATATATATATATATATATATTGTCATCCACAGACAGACTGTTTCGCTGTATCACAACACATCAGTGTGGCTAGACATCCGGTTGCCTCTAGCTAGAGATGAAGGTGAATTTTAAGTGTATTTATTTTTAGATAAACACACAGCGACTGAGAACTCAATTCGATTTACCGAAGAGTCTTGCATTATTATCCGTAATAGTCACTGGTCAAGAACAACACACCACTTATTCGATAGGCTCGCTACACTCCCAACTTAGCACCTTATGATTTCTGTCTCTTCCCTAATCTGAAAATCATACAGAAAGGGAAACGATTTGGATCACGAGAGGAAAATTACGAGAAAAGCCCGACAGCGGAACTCCATTGCATTCCAGAGAAGGCGTTCCAGAGGTGTTACCAGCAATGACAAAACCCCTGCGATAAGTGTGTTAACTCCTAAGGGGAGTATTCTGAAAGGGATTAAATAAAATTTGTAAAATATACAATTTTTTATGCCCAAAGATCGGATACTTTTCGAACGCACCTAGTATGGTGACGTATAGCGTTTATATATATATATATATATATATATATATATATATATATAGTCTATTAATGCTAATGATGTCAATACTACAAAAAATAGTATATTTCAATGCTTATGATGAGAATGCCCTCTGAACTCTGACATTTACACTAACAATGATTTTGCTGATGTGAGTAAAGGCGTTTATCGGAATTATGACTTTTCAAAAGTCCAGTAATTGTTTAAATATTAGCGATAACACGGGGCAAAAATGAGGTTGTCCATAAAGTAGAGGGTTCTTTAAAGGGCATAATTATGATTGCGGGGGTGGGTAACAATGAGTTTCATTTGATAATAATATGGCGGATGCTGAAAAGTTATCTGCCCGACTCCATTTCCTAAGATCTAACCAGATGAACAAACACGAGATTTTGCTATTAAATTGTTTTTTACTCTCTTTTTGATTTGTGTGGGTGGTGAAATGGATAATGTCGATCATTATCAATATTATCATTCTATTTAGTTAAACCTGACAATAGTGATAACAGATTTTTAATGTTGCCACTGCGTGGACAAGTTTATGGGAGAATGCATTGAACGAATGTTCAGTTTCCATTAACCATCTTGAAATGATGTTCACATATCTAGTCAAACTAATAAATACAGTGTAACAATAAAAGACAACACGCAGATATAACGGTAACGCTGGTTACTGTCTTCTTGCTAGGACCCATGATCAATGGGAAGTTTACATTAAGAAAAAAATAAAGAAAACGCTCTCTATGTATAAAGACCAACCCGGAGAGGAGATCATAATAATGGTAGAGCTATCCAGGACTAAGTTTTAAGTCCACGTATTTGCTTCTACATTGTTTTGTATCTTAAATATTAAGGAGTCTTTCTGCACAAAAAATAAATGTGTAATATTTTAATATCCATTAAACTTGACATTCTAGTGTCAGAATAAAAGTTGAGTTACATGCTCGGATCTACAGCGTAGATTTTCGACTAGGATCCCTTTTCTTAACAGCAGATATATGTTTCTTTCTGAATATTCGACACTATTGAATCCTGCAGAACAGCAAGGAATATTATTCTCTCTATATCTTTACAAGAGTCAGATTAGCCCTAAAAACGATTATTGCTGTTATCCTGGGACTGAGTTCAAAAACGTCTACCGTGGCATTGTGGTTGATAAATTATTTTCCACCCTACCACCACTTTTCCATACACAAAAAGGTCACAAGCCTATCGCTATTCGATCGCATTTTCCATGGAAAATCTTTTGACGAGCATCATTCCACCAGTTCAGATATTTACATCTAAAATTCACCATACCATGTACACGAGGGCGAATCATCCTCACCATCTTCGTATTCTACTATTAAGAAGAAATTTATATTCGAGTAGCTTCTTGAGAAGGGCCGCCACTTTGTGTAAAAGACTCCTGAGAGGATGCTTCCCCGATCCCTACAACCTTCCTCTCTTCAAGCCCAGAGTCAACCGTTATCTATCCTACATATCCTCATGATCTATCCTTCTTAATTCCTTCTTTTACATCCATGAAACAACTTTATTTAGCAGCCCTCTACCTTGAGTGGCACTTGGATCTTGTATTGGGGAAATAACCAAAACAGTAGCAGGTAAAATTCGAACTCAGTTTGTTGGGTTAATAACACCTACGCCAGCCGATAGCCGCAAATTTAGAGTAGAGGGGATACAATAAAAATAAAAACTCAAGAAATGTTGCTGAGGCTAGATGTCTTGATGTGTGGGATGAGCGGGGTTTGGTCTTAACAAAGTATCGAAAAAAAAGCAGACAGATATATAAATCTAAACAGTGATATTTCCTTCCCCAAAGACATTCACAAAACCAAATAACAACAAACCTACTCAGAATGATAGCAATGCCTGTGCGCCCCACGTACACTTTTTATTTATTCATTTATTCATCTTGCACATCGGAAGCCATATTTGTTTTATTTTTCCCTACACTTTACATTTTTTCTCCCCACCCACTTCTGATGCACTTCCTGTAGTTTTTATGCCTTGGAGATAGAATACATCATAAAGATGGTTGCTATTAACTTATAATTACTACTTCATATGTTATCGTCTTTATCTTTTGTGTGTGCTTTAAAAAAAATTATGCGTGTATAGTTTGCCAAGAAAGTGTGGGGCGGTTTAATATTGAGGTGAGTTAGCCTATCAACGACGATGTTAGCTTAATATTGCATTGAGATGAATGCATGTAAGTTTATCTATTTATGTGTGCATGGATGTATAAAGACGATTTACAACTTTAGATAGATAGATAGATAGATAGATAGATAGATAGATAGAAATGAAAATGCGAACATAAATAAATATGAATGCATTGCAGTTGATAAGTAGCAAGATATAGATAAAAGATGTAGAAGACGTGTGATGTCTCAAGCGAAGCTGAAAGAAAAAACAAACTGATGAATAATATGGAGAAAAAAGTGAGAAAGCAAGATTTTTTAAAAATTACGAAGATTAAAGAAGTGACGAAAGCAAATATTACAAAAGTCGAGCTGTTTTTAGCTTCTTTTTTTTCTTTCCACCAAGATATCAATTATTTCTATTTGTTTTTTCGCTCTCAATAATTTTCCCAACATTTTTCTCTGACATCGTCTTCTTTAAATTAATTATTGCACTTCCGGTGTTTTTTTATCATTTAGTCAGGGCAATTATACCTTTTATCTATTTTTTCTTCTTTGCACAAGTAATAAAATTCTTGCCTCTGTTATTAACACATTCCTCATTTGAGTTGCCATCATTTTTACAACGTGAACAATTAGTATTAGCAATGTCAATTTTATTGCCAAACCTAATTCTCTGCGATCTCTTCCTCTTTCTTTTGTTTCTGTTGTTGTTGTTGATGATGATGTTGTTGTTGTTGATGATGTTGTTGTTCTTGTTCTTATTATTAGTAGTAATATTGGGAAGAATTATATATATATATATATATATATATATATATATTAGATAAATATATATATTTTTATATATCAAGAAGAGTATTGGGGAAATTTTATGATAGCGAAAAATTTGGATAACCACTAGGATCGCCTCTCAATGGAGTGATGTCATCTATCTTATAGAATTTCTCAAATCCGGCACATTCCAAAATATGTTACCTAATCAGCATATTTCTGATATATTGATGATGCTCTGTTAATATATCCTCATGATACTGATTTACCTGTCCTTGTAGATAAACTAAAAACGTCGAACATACAATAGAATTTAAATACGAAATGGAATACAATTCTTTACCGTTCGTAAATATCATGCCGGTAACAGCAGTTTAAAACTTGGTGCCCACCGGAAATCAACCAACAAAAACGATCTAAGAAATTTCTATTTCCATCATCACAACTGTTATGGTCCGGTTCCTTGTACGACGGTGATAGTCCAAGGTAGAACCAATAAAGAAGAACTCGAATACGGATATGGAATAACACAGATATATTACAAACAGGAATATATACAGAGAGGTAGAAAGTGTTAGTACGAACAATCAGGTTTAGTAGTAATTGTCTGAACGCGACTCTGTTTCGAACTGCCTCTGACTCGACTGACTGACTCGCTCGCTCTGACTGACTGACAGACTCCTGACGGACTTCACTTCAGACTGAACTGCGAATTCTCTGCTTCCTCTTGAGGCGCAGTATTTATTACGTAGGGAATGTTATTATGGGTAAGGTCCCATAACAACAACAAAACACGATACGGCATAATCATCGAATTCTACCTAAGAGCTCTTAGAAAATGCAGCACGGCTTATTTATACGAAGAAAAAAAATACATTGAAAACTCTTTCAAACTTATCCAATGCTCTAACTATTTCATATTCAATTCGTAACAAAAGGCCCACAAAATATTAAAAAAAACAAAAAAACGGCCCCTCTTGAGAAACCCAATGAGTAAAAAAAATTATCCTGCCTACTAATTTTATCACATCTACAATCGAAAAGAATAAACTCAATATAAAAGTCCTTACTAATACATCTAAAACAATAAAAGACTTAATCAATACTGAGCAAAACAATGCGCTAAAACTTCATCACCTGTAATAATTGTCACAATTATGCATAGGAATCTAAATAAAAGATTATATGAAAACAAAAGGGACATTTTATAAAACAATACATCAAATGCGTAACGAGACCGACCACAACTTTGACATGAAAAAGTGCTACTCTGATCAAAGGAAAAAGTAATCCACTACGACGTAAATGTCTAGAGAGTGCCTTGATCGCAAGGTCATCCACAATAAATTTCCCCCCCTGGTCCATACAACATTTAATCATTCCTGGCAGAACTTCTAATATCATAGTGTGGAATGCCTACTTACAAAAGTGATGGAAAAAAAAAAAAAAGACTCTAAATGATTTCGACTAATAATAATAATAATAATAATAATAATAATAATAATAATAATAATTAATTCTAAAATTCCTAGCACCCCTCTGCTATGCGCTTGTGTAATCCTACTGACATTAAAAATTAATCTGATCAAATCCTGAAGCACGAAAGGCGTCAATTAAACTTTTTCCACACACACACACACACACACACACACACACACACACACACACACACACACACACACACACACACATATATATATATATATATATATATATATATATATAATTATGAAAGCGGAGACTTTAGAAACCAATGGTAATATTTTATTTTGCAAAACCGATACTACGGTTTTGTCTCATCTGACCAAACGGTTTCAATAATAAATGGATTCAATTTTTTTTTTCAGGCACAGGCAAAATATTTAAAGATAAAATATGCTTTAAAATAAAGATTGAATATGGAGGAAGGGAAAAAGAGAGAAAGAGAATGAGGAGAAAGAGATATGAATGTCTAGAGAGATATAGAGTAGGGGGAGTAATATAGAAAGGGATTTGTTTTGGATAAGAGCAGACAGGTTGACCTATTTTCACCGGATGTGAGGATTAAGGGAGAGAGAATATAACTTCAAAAACAAACAGAGAAAAAAGAGAAAAAGCAAAAGAAAAGAAAAAGGAAGAAAACAAGAGAAAGAAAAGGGAAAATGAAAGGAGATTCGGAATTGATAATTGTCGGGGTTTAAAATTGAATATATTCAAAATTTATTTGTAAAAGCATGTAGATATTTATGACATCAATACTTGTGTAATTTTAAAAATAGATGATTATGAAAATAAAATAACAAAATTACCTAATAACGAATAATTTTCCAAATAATTAAATAATAATTTTGTTTAAAATTTTCTTCAAGAAAAAAAACATAATTAAAAAATATATGTTTAAAAGATTTTTATTTAAAATAATAAATTGATAAGTGAATAAAAATAAAATTATTAAGATACTCATGCATTTACATACATACCCATACATATATATAAATACATACATACTCCTATATACGTATAAACATATGTATACAAATACAGTATACTTATATACGTGTATATCTCCATATACATACAATCAATGACATATATACACATTCACATGTACAAACATATACACAAATATTTACAGGCGTGGCCGATTTTTTAAGTCCATGGAAATTCCTACAGAAACAAAAATCGCTAAGATGACTACCGAACTTCAAACTTTGTGCAAATTAAGCTTACATAAAGTTGAGAACTTTTCATGTAGAAAATATTGTCCAAAATCAGAAGATATTTTTCCCGGAACGCCAGTTTTCAAAATCCACGGGGAGGTGGGGATCGGCTGCAGGAGGCGGTTGGTTTGGGATTTGAAACTGGTCATTCAAACAGATTTGATTTGGATTTGAAATCGATTTTAGGGTCGAGATTTGATTGGTTTATTTCTAACTGAAAAAATAGGGAAACATCTTTTTACGACTAATTTTTGTTGCTGAAATATAAATATGGGAACATGTTTATTCAGATTTGAACGAGAAAAAACAATTCCTAATGGAAAAACAAGTGTCAACAGTTCAGTTATCAATGACGTGAGCACTCTTCAAATCTGATATTTGTAAATAAAAACAAGATAAAGGTAGCACTTAGAAATCAATTAGAGACTATTTTGGAGATGCAATTAAAATGATAAAATATCAATAATTTTCGATTCTGACAAATCTGCTAATTCTAGAAAAGTCTAAGGAAGTTAAATATTATTTATGAAAAAAATATTCCTTAATGAGGAGGGGGGTATTAGTTTTGTCCAGAAGTTCCAATTAATTGCCAAATAACATCCGAAAATTTCTATGAAGTTTTGCTAAGAAATTTTAAAATTCTGCCTGAATTGAAAATTTACATAATTAATTTCAAACGGAAATAAAAGCAGTTACTTTTGAAAGGTACAGCACTAAGAACAGGTATAAATTTGAAATAAAAGAAAAAAGTATTTGACACTGGACTTATAGAAAAATTATTTTCAAACTGAGAAATATTTTAGAAATTTATAAGATTATTTTTGGAAGGAAGAAAATCAGCGCTACGTGGGTATCGTGTTGCACATTGGGAAGAAAATGTTTTGTTCAGTTGAGTGGTAAGACACCCAATATTTGAAAGGACTTGTATCGAGTTTTTATAGTTTCTGGGAAGGTGGGGTTCAAAAGAGTTTCTCCAAGACTTCATATAGAATCATTTTTATTTAGGTCCCTCAAAGGATTCATGATACATAAGGTTTAAAATGAATTCTTAAATATGGAAAATCTTTCTTGAAGCTTTTATTTTAGCTTTAATTTCAAGCTATTAGATTAAATGTAATCTCTTCCAATAAGCAAAATACTTTGCAGTATTTCAAAACTAATTTAAATTGACTGGAAGTAGTTTTAGTTTTGAAATTGCTAAACGTCATTGATTTTAGTGCCATTTTTAGATATCTTTCATCGCAATGTATTTCTCTTTATTAAAAAAAATCTTTAAAAAATAAAATATTCTTTTCTAAAATTTTATTTGTGGAATATTAGCTGATTTAATTAACCTGATTTGAAGCAAATGTTACTTCTAGTTTAAAATATCTCAGAACTTCATTTTTTTAGCACGGCTCTAGCTGTTTATTTAAGGTGCTGACAGCTTTACTGACAGACGGAAGTTTATTTAATTTTGTTCTACGTTTGATATCTCTGTAAAAATACTTGGGTGCGTCTTTTTATATAATTTTTATCTGCGCAGTAAACTTAAAAATGTAGGAAAACATTCTCCGTAATCTAATGCTTTATTGAATTTTAGGTAATTTGGCTTTAAATTTACTATAACTATCGCCCTTATTTTCTGATAATGTCGTGTATGGAAGTCCGTATTTGCAAAAATTGGTACGTTTATACCCAAACAAAAAATGAAAAATTCAAAATTCTTTCAAGAATATTGATGGTCGCTAAATTGTAATAATTTTTGCTATTTATTATTAGTAAATATAATTTTTACATAATAACAATATAACTTAACCGGTAGAAATTGAGACAGAATTAAAAAAAAATTAAAACATTATAAATTAATATAATTAAAATAAAGAAAAAATGAATACAATTCCTGTAAAAAATCATTATTCATCAAAAATTCTTTTTCTTAAGACAACAGTGTCAATAATATACCTTCTTTTTTATTAAAAGTAACTAAAATCTTTTCTAAATAAATAATGCTTTTTTTATTTTACGATTCAGAGCAGATTTTCTCTAACTGGTGGTCCTGTTTTACAAAAAAAACAAAAAAATATGATGATTTAAATTCTCCAAGGAGTCCTGCTTTTAATAGAAAGATTAAGCATGTGAAAATTTAGTTTCTCAAAATTTCATAAAATTAAATAAATTTCATTTTAAAATAATTTCATTCATTTGAATAACTCCTGAAAATTTCATTAAATTCCGATATTTATAAGATTTTTAGAAAAATTTCAAAATCAGTGTGTGTTTTTCTCCATAAAAAAAGACGCTACAATTTCCTACACTAATTTTTCTCCCTCTGCTGACGGAAAATACAAGAGTTTAACCAAAATGTCAAAACTTCTAAAAATGATTAAAAACATATAATTTAATAATCAAACAATTCTTTGTTTTTTCCTTTTAATAATAACATAAATATTTTTAGGATAAAACTTCATGGTATGCTAATTTTTAGCGAATCAGTGGAGGTACATAATTTTAAGTATAAGTATCCTTCTAGTTCTTTTTTTTTGTAGAACTTGCGCCCTGCTCAGTGAATAAAGATTATAGAAATATAAGCAATATAATTTTAAAGCAACGAAAAAAAAAAAAAAAAAAAATAGCAAAATGGGAAAAAAAATGAAGCTAGAAGACAAACGACCCATCCGGGCGGGTATGTTTGTATACTTTTATTGTTTACGTATTTGTATTGTCTGCGAGACATGGTTTTTCAGTATTGTTTGAGTCACTTCCTCTCTCCTTTCTCTCTCTCTCACTTTTTCATATATATGTCTTTCTATCTTTTCCTCCCTCCTATTTATTTATTTTGTTTTTGCTTCCTCGATAATGCCCAACTATTATTTGTGCTAATAGGACTACAATAGCGGAGTGTTTCAGATTTATCGGTGAATGATGAAATGTCGAGTTTGAAGAGTTAAACAGGAAGTAATAAAGAAAAAGTCACACTTGATGGACGCAGAAAACAGAGGAACATTTCGAATGGGACTAGGCGCGCATGCGTATGTAAGCAAGCGTGTGCGTGTTAATCTATTATCGGCATCTTATATTGTTACCGTTCAGCAAAACACAAAAAGAGTTTAACTTTCTCTTAAAAATCTTCGATTATTGATAAAGCTGAGTTTTTTTCTTGTTTTTTTTTTTTTTAATTCTCTTTTAGAATTGTAATAATATTTTCATTGTCGATAAAATCAATCGAAGAAACAGACATTACAATAATTTGACATGCAATTTTCCTTGGTTAATGACCTTAGCAGTCAAAATGAGTTCAATTATTGGATGGACGGTCTCGTGTCTGAGATAACCACACATTTGTCCCCATTGACACAGGTCAGCGCTCAAACGCATATAACAAAATATTGCAAGGCCGATGACTTTTTAATGATGTATACGAGGCGTTGACAGAATAAGTTAATAAGTTTACGGAAATTGTGCATATGGATCAATCACTTCCCCTGCGGAATGATACAACGTTTCCCATGTCTCACGGGAAATTTGACACTTTTTTCGCAATCACTCCACATGGAAATAAATAAATACATATATTTATATATATCCGATTTTTTTCTTTTTTATTTCCATCACTTTTGTTATTAGAAATCCCAGACTGTAATAATAAAAGTTCTGCTAGGAATGGTAAAATTTTGGAAGGGCGCGGGCGATCAAGGGACTGTCTAAATATTTTCATCTTAGTAAATTGTTTTCTTCTTTGATCAGAGTCGCGTTTATTTTATGTCAAAATTGCGGCCAGTCTTGTTAAAGAGGGCAACCAACGTATGATGTATTGTTTTGTAAAATGTCCCTTTTGTAGTAGTAACAACTTTTATGTTGAGTTCAGATAGATTCTTTCCAATTGTAGATGAGATAGAGTTAGTATAACAATATATTTTTATTATTTACTGGGTTTGTAAGGAGGAGTCTTTTTTCTATATTGGAATATTTTATGAGCTTTTTGTTTCGTATTGAATATAAAATAATTAGCGTACTGAAGATGCTTAAAAGCGTTTTCAATGTAGTTCTCTTCATCATCTAAATATTGAGGACTGCAGATTCTGAGTTAAGTAGAATCCGATGATTATAACGGATTTTATTTTGTTGTTATGATGGAAATAGAAATTTATTAGATTGTTTCTGTTGATGATTTCCGGTGGGTACCGAATTTAAAACTGTTATTAATATGGTATAGCTTCATATCTAGGAAGGGTAAGGAATTGTATACTTCAATTTGTTATGTAAATTCCATTGTATATTCGACTTTGTTTAATTTATCTATTAGGTCAGGTAAAACAGTATCACGAGGATATATTAATAGAGCATCATCAATATATCGGAAGTATGTTGATTGATTGGGTAAAATATTTTGGAAAGGACCAGATTCGAGAAATTCTAAGAAGATACATGCCATCACTCTACTAAGAGGCGACCCCATTAGTAATCCAGTAATGTTTAGCAATCATTATTAAATGTGAAGTAGCATTGACTGGTGATGAAACGTCAGATTTTTATTATTTTATTTGGTACGGGAAGCTTTGCCTTTGTGTTAGATGCTTACTTGAACTTAGAAAATGTAAGTGTATTTCTTTTTTCTATTTTTTTACTAAAATATTTCATTATTATTTTTATTGCTTAATATAATAATTTGGAGATTTACTCACCAGCCTTGGGAGTAATCACGAAGATTGCTCCTCGCTTAACCGCATGCTAGATTTTCGATAGATAAAAAAGTAAACTTTTGGGGCATCGTTTCAATTCGTAGGGGTGAAGTAACCCAGATGACCCTTTCTTCATTTTCATGTTACCAGGGAAAATGTCATCAACTCTCTCTCTCTCTCTCTCTCTCCCTCCCTCCCCCTCTCTCTCTCTCAGCTTGTATTTCATTTGGGGCTTAACTCTTTTTCTGCTTAGAATTAATGTTTAACTACATCACAGCCTCAATGTGACATCACCACAGTTTACATTTTTGCTGTTAATACTGTATAGGACTGCCTTTTTATAATTTCCAATTTGATTTTGGTGGGGATATTGTTTCTTTTTGCATCGATCCGTATGTATTTTGATAGGGTTTTTATATATATATATATATATATATATATATATATATATATATATATGTCCTGTCTAATTATTTTCAATTGGATCCTTTCATATTCAAAGGATAAGCTTTTTGGTGTCGTTATTGGAGAACGAGAGAAAATCGACGTGTTGATATATATTTCTTTTATTCTGAGTCCTTTCGACATAGCACTTTTCTCCTTCAATTTTCTTTTGAAAGAGATATCTGGTGGTTTAGTTTAGGGCTAGAAAATGAGTGCCTATGGGTATAAAATCTCTGTTTCCATTCCCACGCGGAAATTCCAATGTAAACATTATAATTTTTCATATTTTTCGAGGGGGTGGGGATGATCACTTGATATATAACCCTGGTAGATTCGCATTTGGCCTCTACTGGAGATTTCTTTTTAAATCTACAACTACAGGAGGGTTCAATACCAGGTTAAAGATTCGGCATAGATTGAGAAAAAATAGAGAAAAAGACAGAAATTTGGTATTTTCAATTTTGTTATTTTTTTTTTTTTTTGATTCTCAGTGATCAGTCACGTATCACGTTCATTAAAACTATAGATAATTCTATATGTATGTTAGTTTGTAAAAACCATATGCATATTTATAAGATAAAATATAGTTAAGGTGTACGACATTTATCAGCTAAAGTGCTCTGTATTAGGGATAGAGCGTATGTAATTATAAAAGTGGTCATTAAAATCAACCACACAGATATGCCAGTTTGTTTCATGCTTCAAAGCAATCGTCTTGCTATATATATATATATATATATATATATATATATATATATGTGTGTGTGTGTGTGTGTGTGTGTGTGTGTGTGCTTACATGATATATATATATACATATATATATATGAGATGGAAAATGCTACTCTGATCAAAGGAGAAAATAATTTACTAGGACGTAAATGTCTAGGGAGTGCCTTAATCACAAGGTCATCTATGGTAAATTTGTGCCCTGGTTCTTACAATACTTCACCATTTCTGGCAGATCTTTTAATATCATAGTGTGGAATATCTACTTACAAAAGTCATTGGAAAAAAAAGAAGAAAAATTCTCTAAATGAATTCGGCTAGCTAAAAAAAAAAAATTCTAAAATTCCCAGCACACCTCGTTCGTGCGCACGTGTGGTCCTACCAACATAACAATTTAGTCCGATGAAGTCCTGAAGGAGGAAACGCGGCACAACTTTTTTCATTTTGTCATATAATTTCCCCAATATATATATATATATATATATATATATATATATATATATATATATATATACGCGCTAAGGTATTTAGATTTTACACACGCACGGATGTATCGGATATTTAATAGAAGTTCGGCTAAATTGTAATTGTCTCTACCAAATGAATGCACCATTATCGAAGGCTGGATGCAGCGACAATTCTAAATTGACCCGCCTGCAAATACACTCAAAGTTAGATAATACTTTTTTACAAATATAAAAGAATAAAACACTACAAAGGGTATCCACTTTGAAAGCTGATTTTCACAGCCATCTCCAGTACAATGGAGAATTCATTTAGAAGGGAAGAGGTCAAATCCATTCTTTTTGATGGTGATGACACAATGAATAAGAAACTGAATGGCAACGCTGTAACGCTAAAAAGCCGGAAGTAACCAAAAACTAACATATAATGTTTGGCTTTGTTCAATGATATGTTGCAGTTAATTCTGCCGCAAACGCGTCATAGACGCCTACATTAACGTCAAGCTTAACACATCCGACTCGTACACCGAATCATTTGTACAATCATTTGTCAGTTACGCTTTTTAAATATTCTTCTTCTATATGCCATGTCCTTTTAGGACGTGGGCAATCATGGCTCTCCACAAGTTCCTGACCATTATAGCTCACATGTTCGGTCCATGGTATTTTCAGCATCTTTCTGTAGAACCACATTTCTGCTGCTTGAAATCTCTTCTTCTTTAAGGAGATTGTCCAGCATTCGCTGCCATGTAGGAGGACTTATATCACACAACAGTTCAGTGCATGTTTCTTTTTTTTCTAATGATATTTTTCTGTTTCTTAATACTTTGAAGACAATGATCACTTAAGCATTCTATTACCATTTAAAGATGAATCTACTGATAGAACAAAAAGTGAATATTCTCCAATAAGATAACATTCTCTCACAGTTAAATATTCTTTTCTTTCTTTTTAACGAAATGTTTTAATCCTTTGCCCAGCTTTTGGAATGTATCTTTCTTTATCAAAAGACAATGATTTCGTTGTCGCACTTTTTGTTGCTTTGTTAAAATAATTCAAAGATATTTACTTGTTTGATTTTAGGATTTTCAATTTGTAATTTATATGTTGGGTTGTTCCTTTTGCTGACAATCATGCATTCTGTTTTTTTGCAATTGATGCTTGGTCCCTTCTTCTCGCTTTCCTTCGCAGAATATTTTAATTGAATCGTGCCTTCAATTCTTACTATCTGCTCTATATGTCTACCTTTTAGTAAATTGTTAACCATTTTAACACTAGTATCTAAATATCATTGTGAGTTTTGTTGTTTAATATATATCCGACATTAATTGTTTTATTCATTCATTTTTTTACGACTTATCAACTTTTTCTACGTTATTTAAGCAACAAGAGCAGATTGTCGACCCGTAGCAACAAGTGCAGATTGTTGACTCATAGCAACAAGAGCAGATTGTTAACCCATAGCAACAAGAGCGGATTGTTGACCCGTAGCAACAAGAGCGGATTGTTGACCCATAGCAACAAGAGCGGATTGTTGACCCATAGCAACAAGAGCGGATTGTTGACCCGTAGCAACAAGAGCGGATTGTTGACCCATAGCAACAAGAGCGGATTGTTGACCCGTAGCAACAAGTGCAGATTGTTGACTCATAGCAACAAGAGCAGATTGTTAACCCATAGCAA
The DNA here is from genome assembly GCA_903632075.3 of Acanthosepion pharaonis. Classification (NCBI taxonomy): domain Eukaryota; kingdom Metazoa; phylum Mollusca; class Cephalopoda; order Sepiida; family Sepiidae; genus Acanthosepion; species Acanthosepion pharaonis. The sequence continues at coordinate 1,380,416 of CAHIKZ030000172.1, forward strand.
CAAGAGCGGATTGTTGACCCGTAGCAACAAGAGCGGATTGTTGACCCATAGCAACAAGAGCGGATTGTTGACCCGTAGCAACAAGAGCGGATTGTTGACCCATAGCAACAAGAGCGGATTGTTGACCCGTAGCAACAAGAGCGGATTGTTGACCCATAGCAACAAGAGCGGATTGTTGACCCGTAGCAACAAGAGCGGATTGTTGACCAAGAGAAACAAGAACGGATTGTTGACCCGTAGCAACACGTATTCTTTTATAACTGAGAAATACCCCGTTATTAAATAATATATCATAACAGGGCAGGAATTGTAATGGTAAATGTATTATCCTAACGAACCGTTCCTTAAAAATATCATAACGTGATGAAATATGGATTACAATGTTCAATAGAAAAGGTAGTGAATTGACGAGGATAAATCTCCCGAACCGAACCTAAAAACTGTCTTCCATAGAAGAAAGGTAATGTTGTGCGTGTGGTGGAATCCTCGCGGTGTAATTTATTTGTCAGTTATGTGTCATGTGTGATACACGCTTAGGAAATCATGTATCTTTCGATACATGACTACTCCCGAAGTAGGTTGCCATTTCTTTCTGCGTAGACCAGTGACCATCCAAGGCTATAGAACGCGGTCTGTCCTACTATTTACCCATAGCTGGGGGAAGAAGAAGAAGAGGATTCATACCTTTCCCAAGGGTATTAGCACGTAAGTGAATGTAGTGGATTCGAATGGAATTCGAACTCGGCTCTCCGATTCCTCAATCCGAGTCGCTACCCATTACTCCCCCGTTCTAGCGTAGTAAAACACGAAATGTACATTTTGCGTTTCGTTAATAAGTAAGAATGTGACAGGAGAAAAGTTTAGAATCCGTTGGTATTTTCTATTCCAGCCGCCATATTCATCTCACTTTGCACCAATTGATTATTATTATTTTTGGTCATTGCAAACCGCTTTGATGAAGAAATGGATTCTCTATTGAAATCCAAATTCAATTCAAATCAAAATCTGCGGAACTGGTAAGTGACAAGAAGTGTTTGCAAATAATGGAAAATCTACTTCTTCTTTTCTGTGCAGTGTCCCTTCAAGACGTAGGCGATCATGACCCTCCACATCTTCCTGCCCTGTCTAGCACTTAATAACTTTTGTCCATTCATTTACTCATCAAGTATGTTACGCGTTGCTTTCCTCTGTCCCCTCTTTCGCTCAATCTGTCCTGTGAGTATTAGATTCGGTCCATGGTATCCTCAGCATCCTTCTGTAGAACCACATTTCTGTTTCAAGTTTCTTCTTCATCTTTGAGGAGATTGCTCAGAATTCACTGCCATATAGGACAGATATCATGTAACAGTCTACTATTCTTAGCTTTTGGAATGCATCTTTGGCTATCACAATACGTTTTCGGATCTCAGTATCGCACTTTTCGTCCACTTCCCAGATATTTAAATTTCTGTACCTGCTTGATTTTAGTATCTCCTGACCTGTAATTTGCAATTTGGTCTCATCTTTTTGCTGACAACCATGCATTCTGGTAGTTTATGCTTAGTCCTTTCTTCTTGCTCTCCTTCGTTACCTTCTGTAGGAGGTTTTGTAGTTTCCTTTTCGTGTCTGCTATCCGTTTTGTGCATATCTTGTTAAGATTGTGTCCACCAATAATGAATATTGATAGGACTTTTAATTCTCTTACAATTGACTCATTGTATATATTGAATAAATCCGATCAGAAGACACATCCTTGTCTTACACCCTTTACGTAAATAAATAAAATGTAATTGTACTTATTTTTGAAAAATAAAGTTGATAAGTGAAAACGGAAATTATTTATGACGACCTAATATTTAGTTGAATATTGAACTGGTTGGTATTGCAACTCCGTTATCTGAACAAGATCAAAAGGACTAGAAATATCTACTTGTATCCCACGTCATTCTGACGTAATACTGTACGCCTTTTAACACGATCTCCAAGGTCAATTTTCCGTATTACTCATTTCAATTCTTCAATTAATCTGCCTTCGATTGATGTTGCCACAGCCGGAACAACACCAAAGACAAAGCCGGCTTGAGTTTGACAAGGATAGCTATGATAACCCTTGGAGGCTTGCGATGAGAAACTGGCTGTCGTCCTGCCATCGACGCTTTGATCTTGTGGATCGTGGGCGAGATGGTCACTGCAGGACGGTGGTCATTTGTGTTGATGTTGAGCTTTCTTATTCGAAACTGTAAAATGAAGATAGCGGAAGTGGGGAGAAATAGATGACGCTTTATTGATCGACTTAGACGAATGAGGCGAGGCATATTGATTGGGGCACAAACTCCGAGTCGGGGAGGGAGCTACAGTGTGTAGGAAGAGAAAACAGCCATAAACGCACTCACACAGACAGGCGCCGGCATGCGCATTTCATACACATACTGAAACACGCACATAAACTGATGAAAAAAAAACCCAAAAATACATTTGCAAGCTTGAACACATCCAAAATTAAATACAATCAAGTATTTTAAAATATACACTGTCATAGAAATATTCTGATCACACAGTAGTTCTTTTCTCGCTGGGTGCTCCCTAAACACGACCTTATGCCAAATTTACTTGAATCCAGTTTATAAAAGATAAGCAAAAATCTCAATGTATTAAGTAAAAGTAATAGACGCATTTTTTTTTTTTTGTTTTTTGGTATTAAACTGCATATTTACTATTTTGTATGGGATATGGGACACCAAAATCCGAAGGCACATTGAAATAGCTAGAGATGCCTTACAAAAGGTAAGCAGAGTTTTAAGAACTAGAAAAAATTCATTACAAAGAAAAGAGTACTGAACTGTTATGTGATATCAGTCCTTTTATATGGGAGTGCATGCTGGACAATAAAGAGAAGACTGAAGTTAGCAGAAATGTGGGTCTACAGAAAGATGCTGAGAATACCATGGACGGAGCCACATTAACAACGGTGATGTTTTAAAGAAAATAAAAGAAAAAAAACTACTTAGAATCAGAATGGGACAGATGAAATCTCTTCAACAAAATCAGGATGAAGGGCTTAGAGAATTTGCCACTGAAACGACATGTTCTTCTATGTGTCGTGTCTATTCAAGACGTGAGCGATCAGGTCTCTCCACCATTTCCTGTCCTTTGTAGCATCTGGTAAAGTTTATCTTTTTGTTATATCCCCTAGTTGTTGTTCTTCCAATGATTTAGAAAATTTCGTTAGGCAGGGGGTGATACACTGCTTTGCTCGCTTCTTTCTTGCATTCACACTGCGAATGTCAAATCTTTTAAGACCATTTTCCTCATTATGTACCCTAGAAATTCTTTTACAACTTCGTCGTTGCTTACATTCAATTCACGTTATTCTCATCATCATTCCGTAGAACCACATATCTCTTGTTTCAAATGTTTTCTTCATTTTTGAGAAGATTATGCAGTATATATGAGGACTAATGTTACCTAACAATTCAGTCCTTTTCTTCTTTGTATTTTACGAAACTTCTTTTTTTCTTGTTTCTTAATACATTGCTTAGCTTTCGGAAGGCATCCTTCTGCAGGCCAACATTTCTGTTGTTCTGAAGTCTCTTGTTCATCCGGGATTAATTCATTTTCTGGATTGCAACTTACAAGACATAACGATCTCAAACAGTGCTACCTACTTAACCAGTTCATTTTAATGGATGGCAGAATGGGACTATGAGGGATGGCAAAACGTTACTAAAAGCGACAAAAACAGGAAGATGTGGAGGACTATGATCGTCCATGTCTTAAAGTGAAACGGCACGTAGAAGAAGAACATCGACTTGGAATACTAGGGGAGCTTTACATGCGAAAGATATTCATGTAATCCCTAAACTCTAGTGGGAAAAACAGCCTGCACGCTGATGGAGACGAGTTCAGTGAATGCACAAAAAGCGATACATTTTCTCACCGGATTTATTTAGTCTACACAGCTATCTGAATCCAATAGGCCGAAAAGTATTACCAGCCTTTATTATCAGTAGACATAATCTTAACAAGAGAAGATACATGGATGACACTATGTTGATGGCAGACTCAGTAGTGCATATGTGACCAATTTAAGAATTTAATGTTGTTTTTTTATTATTAATATTTCAGACCAATCTCCCAATAAAAATTAATAAACAACATAAACAACAGTTTTATTTATTGTTTAGACAAATTATTGTTCATAAGTGTTTGTTTTATGTTGCTTCAATCTTTATAAAATAATGTATGCCTCAAAAAGAAATAATTTTAGCACGGTTAATCTTATTATTTTATAAAAACGTGATTAACTGTGCTTATATATATATATATATATATATATATATATATATATATATATATATATATATACTCCCTGAGAAGAAGTGAATGGGGTAATTCCTAGAGAGCCCGTCAACGAAACACTGGAGTCAAGATGCTGAAAGCAACGTCAATCATCTAAGTGACAAATCTTTTACTTGTATTAGATCTATCTATCTATCTATCTATCTATCTATCTATCTATTTCTCTCTCTCTCTATATATATATATATATATATATATATATATATATATATATATATATATATATATATATATATATATATCCTAACATACAAATGACAAATACCGTTTTTAAAATTGTAAAATGAATATCATCCACGTATTTTGCCTGACCTTCATAATGGCCAGATCGATAGACGAACTTTTGCATAAATCATTGTATCTAAACATGTATTAGCTTTGCCCGTGAACAAGTAAAGTTAATTCAATTTTTTAAAAAAATCCTTTACTATGGGGTTTAATCGAATTTGTATGAATGAAAATTTACTTCGGAAACATACACAGACGATCATTTATACATATAATGTGTAGAATTTCCTATATTTTCGGGTGAAGAGTGTTTAGTATCAAGGATAATGCGTTTGTTGATCTAAACAAGTGGGGACACTGCATGGAGACTGGCGATTTCACTCTTTAAGCGATCATAAGACTGTGCATCCCAATTTATACATCTGCATCGTTTCAAAGTTGTTCCGTTGTGTTACATTTGTTAAAGCTGATTGATTTCAATATGCACATCTCTAAATACATGGACAGACTGCGATTATTACTATTATCATTTTAATTTATATCCATTCATTCCTGAAGAGATTTCATTAGGTTGAACTGATTAAAAATATCTCCGTTTATTTCCTACCCTACAGCCTCTTTCTTGACGTAACATTGCAAGCCTCTCGCTATTCTATCGCTATTTCCATGGCAACTGTTCAGATGAACTCTATTCTTTAGTTCCACCATTTAAGACCTTTAGAATTAGTAGACCCTAGGTCATTTCCAAATGTTTCACTTTTTCCACGCTATTCCATTTACATAGTAGCAAACCACCTACATTCCCTCTGTATTCCATCGATGAGAAGTTCGAATTGAGCTGCTTCTTCCTGCGAACCACTGCCCTGTGGAACCGACTCCCAAAAGAATGTTTCCCTGATCACTACAATCTTAACCTGTTCATGTCGAGTGTTAATCATTACCTTCCACTCCTATGAGCCCAAATGGCCTCCTAATGTAACCTTCTAATTCAAGTGGCACCCGGGTCTTGTATAGGGTGAACCTTTTGAAACAAAACAAAACAAAAACCTCTTTTCTTTGAGTTGCTTTCGATCTTTGTATTAACCGAATTTTGGTATACAATTTAATTCAATAATTCTCTTTGAGTGGCTCTTTGGCTTTTTACGGAGTGAACAATAGTAAAAAAAGAGAAATTTTATGACACCTCAGTTTTTTATAAATATTGATAAATGATTTAGTATTTTATTGGCCTAAAAAATGTACCATTTGCTTTTCAAGCCAATATTTCAAGAGGGGAACTGCCTATTTTGAAGATCAGAAATATGTATTCGAACACTGATCATTGGACCCGTTAAAAAGCATGCAAGTAAGTCTTTATTTAATGAGATCGACAACAAAAGAGATCGATAGATAAAAAGATAAAAAGCAAGGAGACTTTTCAAAATGGATAAACTGATTAAACAAAACATCCGTCGAACTGAAAATCTTCATTTTCAATTTTGTTTTAATGCAAACAACTCATTCCCTTTATGGTGGAAACTTTTTTTTTCTTTGAGGGCCTTGTTTCTATTTCCGTTCGTGTGTCATTCTCATCCAATCTGTATGTTCCCGGATGGTTCGTGAATAACGTCCACCTCCTTACACGATCCTAAATGCTATAAAACGTTAGAGAAAAGCACGTTCATTTTGACTCATTTCCTCGTCAGTTTTTTTATTTATTTATTTTTTTGTTTTGTTTTTGTTTTTCAGGATTTATGATTTTGTCCCATCGCTGCAAATAATGGGGGATTATGCGACACAGGATTTGATTTCGATTAAAATGGAATCTCCCATTGTGTTAGTAGCGAGTTCATTTTTGCGCATTGTTTTGGACTTTAGTGGGTGGAAGAAGAAAATGAAAATAAATGAGGAAAGATGCGATAGGGTCTAATGGAAATGTATACAAATATTTATGGACAATGATAGATAGATAGATAGATAGATAGATAGATAGATAGATAGATAGATATTAACAGAATGAGAGATAGATATAAACAGAATTTCAGCTAGCTAGAAAAATAGATAGATGATGTGAACAGAATGATAGATAGATAGAGATCTGAAGAGATTGAGAAAGAAAGAACAGTAAGAAAAGGGAAATATGTTTGAAAGAAAGTGGAGAGTAAACAATGTGAAAAGTTTTTAATTTAATTTGTGTTTATCTACATACGACGTACATAATTCTTTTTGCAACCCTTAATTCTTTCCATGTCAACTTGCCTGACTGTCAGCTTAATTTCCTCATTGGTTGTTCCATATCCATGGCCTTGTGCCAAACTAAGCTTAAATATTCGATCTGTGTGTTGAAATGTTATCTGACCGAACGACTTCCCAAATATTGGTATTTTTGTGTTTTATTAGAAGGAATTGGAAGTCAAATTGAGAATTTTTCAGCACCCCACTACATTCAAGTTATTTTCCATCTCTCGCATCCTTATATATATATATATATATATATATATATATATATATATATATATATATATATATATATAGACACACACAAACAATCCCCACAAAAGTGTTTGAACGATAAGGCCAGTTCCGTATTTTATTGTTCACTGAAGACATTTGGATTTAAGATTAAAAAAATTGAATATGAGACAAGAGATCAGAATTTCTGCTTTCATTTTATTTACATTTCGATGTGATAATACTTTTGGAGGGGAGTGTGGATAAATATTTATGTCTGTAAAATATGCATTAAAAACACTTAATATACATGTTAATATAAATATTTAACATAAATTATAAGCATATAAATTGTGACTTTTTCCTGTTCTTTTTTCTTAACCAATATTGTGAATTTTCTGGAACTTTTTACCTTTGACTTTATTACCGGTGACGGTGACATTGTGGTGGGGTTACAATCCAATATTTTCCTGACCCCCAAGTTAACCGCTCTGCCCCCACGTTCTTACATATTCATCGTAACCTTGAGAAATGTTTCAGCTGAAAAATACCGCAGTGTTCAAATCCCAACAAAAAACTTTCTCTTCACTTAATAAATATAGAAGGGAGTCTGATCCCCGAGGCTGGCGAACACCTAGATGGTTGACCGCCTGAAAGCCTGGATGTGCGGATGGTGTAGTGGATAATAGCTGGGAATGAGAAATCGGAGAGCTGAGTTCGAATTCCAGTCGGGTTTGTTATACTTACTTGCAAATGTGAAAGGTATGAATCCACCTCTTCTCCAACTAGCTATGGGTTAAATATTAGGACTTATATAAGATTATTGATATCATCTACAAAACATTCTTCCAATCTAAATATGTGTCTCGGTTTTAAATAACATTAAAAAGGTTGATAAGCCATAAAAAATCCCCAATCTAACTGTTACGGGAGACGAGGAGAGACTATTATGGGTTAACAGCCGACGCAACAATCAGTGTTTATCATTCGATATGAAAGCTGAGACCAGAACTTTACCCACAGAAAATTACGATTGTGCATCTGGTGGGACCAGAAAGATATTTTCCACTATCAGGTTAGACATCAGGGGTCCCTGAAATGGTCGATATCGGTACCTGGGGTCTATTCATGGATTTGATAAATGTCTCGAGGATTAAAAATGGGTCGATAAATGTTTGGGAGTTAAAAAAAAATGTACTCGTCCAACACCCTGTACATGAAATCAACCAGTTTAATAAAAACGGCATATTAATTTTGCTTCAATATATTTATTATTACATATATTATTTATGGACTTTTCTCAGTGTTATTAGGTGGATGTTCGGGTGGTGTAATGGACAGCGACTCGAAATGAGAAATTGGAGTTCGAATACCGCTCGAGTTCGCTACATTCATTTACGTGAAAATGCCCTAGGAAAAGTTATGAATTCATTTATTCCCCCAGATATGGGTAAAATAGTAAGACCTGCATTTAGAAAAAAAAACTGTTAATGCAATAATAACTCACAAAGGAAGAAGACTTATTCATATAATCCGAAATATGTTTCAGCTTTAAATATTTCACAAACGGCTGATAAACCGGAAGTAAAAAAACAAAAAAAAAAAAACAAAAAACAATTCAATCATTATTATTATTCAAACAAATATGACAAGAATAGAAAGAGAAATAATTATAATGATAGCAATAAACCAATAGTAGTTATCTGGAACCAAAATAATTAATAATAATAAAAAATTAAAAGTTAAGTAAACAAAATTTTTTAAAATACAGAAAGAATAATAATTAAGATAAAGTAAAAACAAAAAAACAAAAAAAAAAAAAAACAAAAAAAAAAAAAAAACTAAGAAAAATCTCTGTCTTTATTTTTCGACCGCCGAGGAAGGTAGACGTTCTGGACATTTTCGGGAAAATATGTTGCCACCAACAGATAAGCAAAACATCTTTATTTCTGTATACAGATATATACAATCATTTCTCTGAAATATATACTAAAGCATTTTATCGTTTTTATTGCTATGCTTATGCTAATTTTATGTATCTTATTTTGTTTGTAATATTATAATCCAGTTGTGGTCACTTGACTTCCTTTTAAACCCTAAAAAATACATACATACATCTATATATATATATATATATATATATATATATTGGGGTTAAAAAGGAAATCAAGTAACCACAACTGGATTATAATATTATATATATATATATATATATATATATATATATATATATATAATGAGATTCATACAAGGCCAGCGCATCACCAGAACAACCACAAAGCTGGGAAAAGCAATAAAACAAAAATCAAAAGAAGTCACACAGAGAAATGATAATGAAAGATAAGTGCAAACAAATTTTTAGATTTCAATAAAATATATTTATTATTGATATTTTTGTACAAGTCTGGAGTTCTGGATTTCGATGAAGGATCAAGGTTTCCATGAAGAGGGCGATCGTCTAAATCGTTGGGAATCCTTGTTTTCGATCCTACTGAAGCTATCTACACACACTTTGACTGTCAATAGCTCGAGCGTGTTAAAGATATATTAGACGGAAAATGTGCAGTTTGAATGAATTAGAGCCTCGGAAAAAATAGTCATTAGACAGATAAATTTTACTGATCGTTTTTTTCATTCGCATGTCTTTTTTTAATGCCAGGATATTCCATGACAGCAATTTCAATCGTTATGACTTATTCGTAAATTGTTGAAATGAATTGGGGAATTTATACGCTAAGCAAAAAATGTTTTAATTGGCAAGAACGTTACAGGCAAGTTTTTAATTAAAGCAGAAATCATAAAAAAGAGGAAGAAAAAAGAAAAACTAAAAAAGAATAACAACCAAAAGAAAGAGGCAAGAAAGAGAAAAAGAAGAAAGGATACAGAAATGGAGATTGAGAAAGCATGAAAAACATATAGAGAATATAAAGGTGAAAACGGTTGAGTAAGGACTGCAATATCAATTTTAAAAGAGAAAATACAGAGTGCCCAGTAAAAAAGGCGGTAAGTGAGACTACCGTTGAAAACTGGTGACGACTGATGTGACTGAAAAATTCAGGAAGAATATCTGCACATTTCGCCAATCTCCACGTCGGATGTTCTTTGAAAAGTACGATAACTTGATGCTCAAAATCCGTGAGTTGTTTAACCATACGAGAAGAGCAGGACGGAAAACGAATATTGTCTGCAAATAACATTTAAATGACGAGTCACAAGATCGAGCAGCAATTAATCAATCATAAAAGAACCAATCAGAGTTAAGTAATTACGCGAGAGTCGAATGATTATTCAAGAAATTTATTCAAGTGTATTCAAGGTGAATTGTTCCTGAAAGATAAAACAATGATAATAAATTTACCGCTTTTTTACTGAACAACCTGTAGTTAATTTTTTGCGATAAAGATTTTGTTGGGAAATCTTTTTGCTTTTGAGAAAACTCGGAGAACAACCTGGAAAAATGGCCGACATGTAAATCGCCTCAATGGCGACAGGAAAAGAAAGAACTTGTCCATTCTCGCCACGAAATATCTACAGCCACCATTCAAATATAAGAAACTAAAGCAGGATGTCAACTGAGTGTGAAAGAATAAGAACGAATATGAAATAATGAAAACACTGTTAAGGAATGAGAACAATAAAAGAAGAGGAATCAAGAAGACAGGAAATAACAATTAACGTTGTGTTTAAATTTTTAAACATCAAAGTTGGCTGGAAAGCAAAATCCAGAAAGAGTCCCAAGAAAAGAAACTGTTAGCAAGAATATTTTGTCAATTCAAATATAAAATGATGAGACTTTCTTACCAATCCATTTGCTGAGCAGGGTTAGGGTAGGGTTAGGGTTTTTATACCACGATTCATAGAATCGTGGTATAAAAAGGGAATGTTGATCAAATCAATTACCATGAAAATATTTATAGAAAAGGCACAAGAAAACTGAATTACAGCGGTGGGAAAGTGACTAATACCACCACAGATTCTTTTAAGAAGCCAACTTCATTAACTATTACTACTGAGTAATGAGGTCTATCTTTACTTAGTGTCTATACTTGTAAACTAAACTTAGTTCATTCTTATATTTAAGAAGAAGAGTAAAACCGAAGCTCTCTACTGATGTCAGGAATTCTGTTGCAACCAGAGTCTAAGAACTTGTCCGTACAGACTCAGCAATAATTGGCAATAATGGAAGATACGTAAAGCGTACCTTTCTAATTCTTCGTTCACTAAGTTACGTTATGAAGTTATGAAGAAATATAGTTTTAAGGTGTGCTATATTTATGGGATAAAGTGCTCAATAGAGATAGAGCCTATGTAAATATAAATGTGAACATTGAAGTCAACATTCAGAGGGGACAGGCTGTTCCATGCTAGACGCAATCGTCAGGCCTCTGAGTGTTGACTTCAATGTTCACTTTTATATTTATATATATATATATATATATATATATATATATATATATATATATATATATATATATATTTCATTAAGGCCGATTGACAAGGTATTGCCATTTAGCGTTTTATTTAATTTTTTGTTGTGTTCGTAGAAGTGTTATCTTTTATGAATATAAAATGTGTCAAATAATGTTCAAATGTTCTGCATATTTTTTTTAGCCATTATCAAATACGATTTTGTTTTTTTTTCATTTTGAACTGAATGTATGGGTTTTTTCGTATGTGTCTAGAACTATAGAAATGTTTTATTTTTCAAACACGGTCTTTCGTTTTCTTATCTGATTTTGTGCTATCTTGAGTACTATTCGGGTATTAATTGTAGAGTAAAAAGTTAGGAAAAACTCTACATATTAAACATATTTTGCTTCATCAGAAATTTTGTTGATAACTGAAATAGTATAGAGTTGTTACGAGTTTTAAATATAATGTTTTGTTTTTATTGGTTAGGTAGACGCGACGTGTTCATTTTGTATAAATATTTATGTTGGTATTTATCGATTTTTTTTTTTATGAGTCACTTATTGAATTCATGTATCTAGTGTATTACAATGAGTTTATTCGTGTCTTTTAACTGTATGATAAATATGGCTAATGTTGGAGGTGAATGCTTACTACTAAATAACATCATCTGCAAATGCTTGGCTCTTTAAATTTTTAAGTATCGTATATACTCGCATATCATGCAACTTTTGAAGACCTAATTTTGAAGCTAATTTTAAGAGGGTCGCCTCATACACGATATATAAAATTAGCGTGTGTATTGTACTGGTACTGGTTAAGCCGTTGACCAAATTATATTTCCATTTACTGTAGTCAGATTTATAGCTGTATTTAAAATAAACATCATCATCATCATCATTATCATTATTATTATTATTATTATTATTATTATGGATTCGCAAAACGAAGATCCAGAGGGAGTTTGTACACCTTGCTTGCAGACACATTTATGACTGATAAATCCAATGCGGGACAGGCATACACGGTCGCAGTGGTAACATCTGAAAGTCCGGCTTGGGCTTGATGACATGGCGTTGCAGTACTCTGCCTCTTGTCCAATAATAATGCATGTAATATTCACATATTAGTATCATTTTATAAAATACAAACAGCAAATGTAACAAGGTAAGTTGTTTGATAAGGAAGTGTATTTTATATTTCTGGGTTTTTTGTGGTAGCGAGTGGAACAGAAAAATATATAAGTCTGAATCTTTTGGAAAAATCAAATTTTCCCAGGAAATTTGATTGTGAAAACATCTCTTCTTCAAAGTATTGTCTATTGTGATAGAAACCGATAATGAATCCTGATTTTATTTTGTTTTGATGGGAATGAAAATTAACTACGTCATTTTTATTTGTTTCATTTCCGGTAAACTTTGAAATAAAAACGTTCTTTTCATTTAGAATGTCAATAAAAAACAGGATATTGTTTATTTCATTCTTGTGTGTACATTCAAAAGTATGTTCGATATTATTAATTTTTTTATAATGTTTGGTAGGAGTTTATGCTGGGGAAATATTAATGAAATGGCATCGATGTATATGAGATAAATGGAATTTAAGGGGAGCCCCTTCGCAACCAGTAACTATAGATTCAAAGATCCTACTGCCAAAAAGCTATAAATAGATTCTGGTGAGCTCAACGAGCCCATTCAGGTGCGGGTGTGGGCACTGCGAGCCCCTAAGTAGATTTTGAAATTTGACCGATTACAGAGGTATTTTAAAGCCATATGAAATGGGTATGAGAACATATTCTAAGACCAACAATAGCTACGTCAAACCATTGGCTTTGGATTCTATCACTAAAATAGACTTATTTTAATGACAAATACTTAGAAAAATATCGATTTTGTTGAAAAATTCACTCCAAAAATCAAAAGTTCCTTCAGAGGATCCTCTGAGATTATGAGACCTGAAGTAGTAACGCCACCATTGATCATCACCCAGAATGATGTCAATTACAAGGATGTTTTTTTTCAAACACAACTTGCTTAACATACTGATCACTAGCAATTCTTGATAACGACTCTAGTGATAGTCGAAAATACACGAATCTATAAAAAGGGACTTAGGACAGTTTAAAGTTTTAATCCTGATGTAAAGCATCTCAGTCGAAAGTTATAAAACAATATAAATATTTAAATAGACCTTGTTGGTGTTATTTAATAAAACATAGTACTACGCACCAACGTTCTCCTTTTGATAAAATGTCGTCCTTTCTATTTGAGTCTATTTTCTTCCTCAGTTGGTATTTTATATATATATATATATATAAATATATATATATATATATATATATATATATATATATATATATATTTATATATATACTATATTCATTTAACTTTTAAATTCTTTTTTTAAAATTTTCCATTTAATTTTTGACAATAAAACTATATTTTTTCTACATACAACGTGTGAAAGCACGTGCGATGCCATTCCCTGCTCAGCCGCTAAACAGGGAAGGTAACACAGTTTCGGTGGCTAAGTCCGTATTGCCACCCCTGGCACCAGCAGCAGATTTTCCCACCAGACGGGGTATTGTTTTTTTGTTTCAGTTTTTTTCTATGTTTTCAACTGCTAGTCAGATTTTCAATGTTGTGTTAAAAGCGTTTGCTTTTGATCATTGAGAAATACACGACGCGCTCGTAATCAACCGTTATCAATGGCGTAGAATGGAAGGTAGGCAGATGTGTTTCTCGTCGGAAGTAGAATTGTGTTGCGAGCATGGTTTTAATTAACTTTGTTTTTTGGCTAAACCCAACTCGATGCCCGTTGAGCTGTGATCTGGAAACGATGTGAAGCACGCTTCAGGCTCCGAATAGTGATACTCACCTTCAAAAGGAAGGAAACGCTTCACCGACCTCAGTACGTAGCACATGACATGTCCATCCCTTTTCTACGCAATCGTATCATAGCAATTCGTAGCGGTTTTTCTTTCGCTTCACGGTTCTCCTCTCATGGAACAGCTGATTCTATTAGGAGGACACACTTCTTTGAATCGGACCTATGCCAGGGTGTTCATCTGTGTGAATGATATATACCGGAAGTTGCAGAGGTGTTCTAAGATCAACTAACTCCCTCCAATTACGGGTTTCACTCAGTAGAGTCATGTTGGGAGTTATTTGTTCTTTCGCATAGGGCGTTCACCTTCCTTGTGAACACGGATCTTAGGTTCTCTGGTCGTTACAGGCTGTTTGTTCGCTGCTTCATACTGTGTACTGACTAAGTCTATAACCACTTCAAGCACTATGTTATGACGCCACGTGTATATCGGCAGTGATTGTAGGCATGCAGAGAGCACGTGACGTAAAGTGCTTCGATCGCTTTGATGTAATGCGTATGCATCAGTGTCAGTGTACCCCCACAGATTGAGGTTGGTCGCATTTAGTAGGAGATCATAGGTAGATCGCAGGAGTAATGATATTGTCAATGGCTCTGTTGCAATCAGGGTATTCTCTGATAGCTTCATCGGATCAATATCAATTCATGTAATCCAAGCACATTGTTTGAACTGAGAAACGGCAGTAGCTTTCGCTGTTCTTCCGCAAAATTTCTGATTTCATCAAACATCATATCTCGATTTCCCTTTGAGCCCTGTTTAGAGAAAAAACTGGTTGCTTGTGTTACCTAGGCCAGCTCGATTGCTTTAGGTCACCCTCATAATCTCCTTGGTTCGCAGACTGGATTCTGCTTCTTGGGTAGTTTTTACGGCCGACCATTTAGTGTCAGTTTTCCTATCTGGTATTAACCTGTGAACGAACTCATTGGCCGAGTCCCTCATCATCATGTGAAACCGTATCCTTCCGACTTTGAATTCCTCCATCAATGAGGAGATAGGAAGTTGCAGGTTTCCGGCATTGGTATAGAATCCCACTGTGGAGAATCAGGGAAGAACTCCAAGCCACTTGCGGAGGTATTTGTTGATACACTGTTGCGTCTACTGAACGCGAGACAGACTAATATCATACACACCTGCAACGGCCACAGAAGCCGAAGCAGCAAATTATGCTCGTAGCACGAAATTTTCAGTTTACCAAAAAGATAGGTTCTGTCGATGGATTCAAGTCCACTTAGTGCCACTTTCTGCACCTCTTTACCTTGGTGCCAATCAGTCATTGGAATTCCATACATCTGTCCGAGGCTCTTCATTGGCTTCTCTTTGTTCGGATCATATCACTGCCAATGCAAAGTGAATCACTCTGACAGACAGAGCTTCTGAGTAATGATAAGATCCGGCTTTTCTTGGGTTTAGCCTTCATTCTCGCCGACATGAAGAGCTTATGATAGCATTGGAGAAGTTCATCAGAAGCGACCTTAGACGGGATCAGAATGTTGGTGTCATCCATGCATGCTCTGGAAGGAGGAAGAGCATTTATTCCTTAGTCATCACTCACTTTGCTGTGTTCACTGCACCTCATAACATGAGTTCCATGGACATAATGAAAAGAAGTGCTGAAATCACACGCCCCATCATAATGCCGACCTCGAAGACTTGCCACTTGGGGGTGTAGTTACCGACGGTGAACTGCATAAACGCTGCTCTAAAATATTTCATTATAATTTCCCTAACCTTACTAGGGAAACTGAAAAATTCGAGCGACAGAAAGTCCGGCAAGGACCCCAAAAATATTTTCCCCTCTACATTCAAGAGAGAGATGGGGCAGAATTTTAAAATGCCTTTTTGAATTCTTTTCCTGAGCCATCCAAATGACATCCGCCTGGCACCATTCAGTACAGTACCTTGTTTCTATGCCCACTGGAGAAGGATGGTGAGTTGCTTGAGGACGTTTGGACAATTTTTATATAGTTTGTAGGATATTCAATTTATTCCAGGTGCACTGCCGTCACGGGATTTGCGGACGAATTCCCCAATTTCTCTAAGCTTTAATCCGCTGTTATGACCTCTGAATCTTGGAGTTTGGTAAAATCATTCCTTGCAACATCTTTCCAAGTATCAGAATACGTCATCTTCATGTGGTTCTCGGGTTCCTCCTGCGGTACGTCGAGTTTGAAGCTCTTCGTGTCGGTGAACGGTTTTTTAGAAAAAAGCGTAAGAATTATTGTAAAATGATCTCTGACACTGTCGCTTTTCCTTCGGACGTTTTTCTTTGGTTTTCAGCTCTAGAGATCACTAAGATTATTTCTTTAATATCATTAAGAAGATCTTTAAGGCCTACCCTCTCATGACTTGAAGCTTCATTTAGGTTTCGAACCTTCACAACTCCCCGCTCTTCTCTTAGTTTACCCTTCTGAATCTGTCATCTATTTGATCGCTTTTCTTTCCTATTCCCTCTTTCAGTTGTCACACCACCACCCCCATATATATATATATATATATATATATATATATATATATATATATATATATATATACCCATATGTGTATGCGTGTGTTGAAAACATGGATGATATCTGTCATATATGAATGAAAAGTGTCATGCTGACACCGGAGTTTGAATGTGAATCTCTAAACAATGGAAATATAGACCGCCATTTACTATAAATAGAGATATCATGCCATTAACTGCATGATTACAATTTCGTGTGGACTAGTGTGTTAACCCGGACGTTAAAGTCAAGTGTCACGTGTTTCAAGACGAATTAGAACATTTAGCAGCTCTATACCGTCGTGTATTAACTGATAAGTAATCTTTCCGTTGACACTACTTCTTTGCTGTTAAAGTATTTTAATCGCGTTTGGTAATTAAATACTTTATTATTTTGCATTGAAGTATTTCCGTTTTTAGTTGTATTATGTATGTGTAACGGATTGCAAAAATATCCGAACGAGTACGATATATTTTTTTAAGTTCGACTCGCTTTCGTATTTATTTAATAAAATTTAATCATTTAACTCCATAAGAATTTTGAATTCTTCCACTCCCCAAATTTCTGAGGCTACATAAATAGCAAAACGTCAAATTTATAAAGATTTCCTATTTGTTTCTTATTTAATCACCTTTGAATTTAATTACTAGGCAATCTCTTCTCAAGCATATTTGCGTTTTTTCGTCAGCACCTACAGAACGAACCTGTGGCATATACAATAATTATGCTGAGCAGAGCTTAATTAAATTCTTTGAGCGTGAGTTCACAATCTGGCATGATCAGCAGTTTGTACAAGGCCAGTACGCTTACACCTGGGTCCTGATGACTTCGTGCTAACACAACTATCGATGGCTTCCAAACTGTTTTGTCATCAGTCTAACTGGGAATCTACTTCCTCATAAAACTAAGCATAGTGAGATTCGAACTCATCACTCATGGTTTGAAAGACAACTATATTGTCTATATTTGGGCAGTCACTTTTCATTTAACTTTAAAGATTCTTTGTTTAAGGTTTTTCATTTTATTTTTTTACGAATCTTTTAATTTTTATCGGTTTCAGGGACAATTTAAATAAAAATTGTACGTCTGTTTTCAGGGTGCTTAGAAAGTCGAAATTGCTCAAAATGCATTGGACAATTTGTTGTCAAAATCTACATGGAAACTTGAATTATAAGACCTTCAAATAAAGAAGTCATAAATAGTAAACTTTCATTATTTTTCATTATATATATATATATATATATATATATATATATATATATATATATATATATATATATATAAATGGACATTGAGACCAATATCTAGCGGCGACATTATGCACAAACGCAATCGTCAGGCTTGACAATTGCGTTTAAGCATTAAACTGCCGCCACCGGGTTTTAAATTTGGTGTCCATTTTATATTTAGATTCATTCTATTCTTTTTTATTGATTACTTTAACTCATAAATACAGCATACCTTAAAACAGCTTCTCACTGCTCTCTCTTGCTACTTCCACAGAAAGTGATTGAACAAAGTACATTTGTTACTTCCGCCATGTCTAATCTTTATAGCTAAGACCAGCCATACTATTCCGTATTCCATTGGTGAGAAAAAATTTCCACTCGAACAACTTTTTCCGCGAACCTATTTAGAACAGACTCTTAAGAAGATGTTTTCTCAATCATTACTGTTTATGTCTAACCGTTATTAAGAGTTAAACGTTATCTTCCCCTTCTATGTTTATATACTGCCCTTAACGTAACCCTCTACATCGGGCTTTGTACAGTGTGAACTTTACTGTTAATATATATATATATATATATATATATATATATATATATATATATATATAGCAGTAGACAGAATTATTCATCCCCTTCCATAATTACAAATAATGTTGTAATAACTCAAATTTTCATGGAAACTTCAAGTGCATTTTTTCACAAATGATGAAGTTATGGATTTGATAGAATGTGCAGTAATGTCCACAACAATTTTTTTTATTTTGATGCCAAACAATAATACAAAAAAAAACAAAAAACATCAAAAACCATTTAACGTAGGACAAAATTATTGGCTTTCTTGCTTCAATAATCAATTGTGTAACTTTTATTCTTGATTATTGCCTTTAATAATTTTTGATAGATCCTTACAAGATCACTACATACACTGATAGATATTTTGTTCCATTATTCTTTGGCAATAGCTTCTAGTTCCTCCAAATTCAAAGGACTTCTTTTTCTTACCTTTTTTCTTCAAAAATTTTCAGAGAGGTTTAGGTTAGGACTTCAATACCTTAAATTTGTGTCATCTAAGTATTTTGTAACAATTCGTGCTGTGTGTTTCAGGTTATTGTCACGTTGGAATGGTCAGTGACACCTCAAAGACATTTTCCGTGAATTTTGTTTTATATTATTTTTTTAAGAATAGTCAAATACTACTGATTATCTATGATACCCTCTTCTCTCAATAGTTTTTCTGGTCGAGAAGCAGCAAAACGTCCCCAGAACAGAATGATCCCACTACATTGCTTAATTGTAGGGACGGTATTTTAGGGTTTGTTTCATTCACTTTCCTCCATACATAACTGGAGTTCATATGACCAAATAATTCCCGTTTGGTTTCATCTGATCATAAAACAGAATTTCAATATTTACCCCCATGTTCTAGATGGCTTCTAGAATAAGCTAATCTGCATTTTAGGTGATTATCCTTAAGTAAGGGAGTTTTAAGTCCTGTTCGATGAAAGCATGTAGTAACTGTTTTCCTCCATACATCCAACCCTGATGTCATTGACAATGCTCTTTGTCGTTAAATGTGAATTCTAGGATTTTTGCGAGGCAAGCCAAACAAATTTTGATTTAAAATTATAATTTCAAAAGAGTGCTAAAAAGTTAATAAAAAACAAACTTTGATTTATAATTTCTTGGGGTAAATTAATGTTTGCGATAAGTAACTTTACATTATTTGGGGTGAAGTGACAAAAAAGATCCACACTTTTTCATATCCAAAGAAACTGTATTAAAAAAAAGAAGAGAAAACGATCGCAAGTAATCGCAAATTGGCCTTAAAAATAATAATTTATTCTTTTTATTTTATTCTAATATTCATATGTGAATATGCAATACGTTTCATCGGAAAATTGCTTTACAACTGTCGAGTGAGTGTCTCTTTTTTTTAAGCAGAAGCGGTGGGAATTTCTGCTCACAACTAACGTTTCTCGTCGACTTATACGCGTCGAAATTTGTTTTAATTAATTTACATGAAAAGTGCACTTGATTCTACTTTTCATATTTACATTTTTATTTTATTTTAATTCAAATTACTACGAATTTTGTCTGTTGTTAATTGCCTTCCCACCCCACCCGGAAGTAAATAGAAAAAAGATCATTTTCTAATAAGACTTTTAAAAAATGACTCATTAATTTTGTTTAAAATATTCTCATTTGATGCACACCCAAACACAGACAAAAACTCGGAAATAAGACTCATTCGAAATGATTCATAATATTGGATTTGAATGATTACCACTAGAATCTCTTTTTCTTTTACTTCTTCCTATTCTTTCTTTTTCAGTTATTTTCTCTCTTTATTTCTTACTCCTCTCCCTCTTCGCTTATCTTATTTTCTTCTACTTTTCTTTTTATTTATATGCCTTTTGTTTTTTCGTTTTCTTTCTTCTCTTGGTTTTCTTTCGTTAATCATTTATTTTTCTTTCTTCTTTCTTTCTATTTTCTTTCTTTTTCTTTCTTTTTCTTTTTTTCACACGTCTTCATTCTTTTTCTCATTTATTTTTCTAGATTTCTTTATCACTTTTCTTTCTTTCTTTTCGTTGATTTTCACGTATTATTCGTTCTGTTCTTTTTTTTTTTTACTTCCGCTAATTGTTGTCTTTTTTCATGTTCTTTTGCAAGCTTGAAAGGAAATTTAATTCATTTTATTCAATTTTAGGAATTCACTTGATCTGCGCCTGTACATAAAGAAAGTAATACAAAGTTCAGTCGTAAAATAAAAAAAATTGCATTACCTCTATTAAAAAATTGAAACAATATATTCCATATATAAAAATATTCCTTCTTTTTGTATTTTTTTAATGTTATCTTTGACAATGATATGTTTTGGGGAAAAGCAACAGAAAGTTGTTGGTGGTTAAATACTGGCTATCGCCCGTAGAATAAAAAAACATACTCGAATTCATTTTTAACTGTTTTAATTCTTTTATATTTCGCCTTTAATTTTAATTATCACTACTTTTCTTTTCTACACTTTTTTGTTCAACTAGAAACTGTTTTTCAGCAACACACAGACGCGTGTTCAAATCCTTACAGTAAAACAATATTACAAAAAAAAAAAAATGCTCACTTGATAAAAAATATCCTTGCTTAAAAAATTGAAATAGTTTCAAGTGTGGCACTATGAAGAGGAAGCTTTACATTGGCGGATGACACTTTAACAGCAAAGATGAATTTTTCGAATTATATTGTGGACGATTATTTATATTGTAATGAAAAGGGATGAAAATAAACTACCTAATGATTTTGTGTAAATAGATGAGAAAATATGGACTAGAAGGGTTATTTTTAGTTGGGTGATTCATTTTTACGGTTTATCAACCCTTGGAAAGGATAGTAAGAAAATAAATATTGCCTAGAGCAACAAAAGTCAGGAAGATGTGAAGAGCCATGAACGCCAAAATCCCTAAACATTTCCAAATTTCGAGGCGAACCAATAATGAGTTTAATCCTCACAGGGGATTATATACATAATGTCTTACATAATACATAATGCCTTACATAATACATAATGCCTTACAGCAGATTAAACTAACCATTGTAAATATCCTACGGCTTACCATAGCGCAATGATTAACAGGTTTTTCTTGAATATCAATCTGTTATTCTAAAAATTTGATAATCACTGAGTGCTCCATGAATACAGCCATGTTCCAAGGTGTATACTACAGGTCGATAATAAGCAATTCCCAATCTTAATGAGTTTTCGCATTAATTACTCTAACGTTGTACCAACCAAATTTTTTTCATCATTGTGTCAAAAAATCGGGGCTTATTTAAATAGAAGATTTTTTATGAGGATTTAGTAGTTGACACTATTTTGATTTTTAGCTTTGTCAATGCAATATGAGAAAGGTTACACAGGCACACACACAAACACAAGCATACACAAAGACACAGACAAATAATCAGTGTGTAGATTTCAGCTGTGTGTCTCATAAAACATTCTTTTCTTTACTGTGTGTCTCATAAAACATTCTTTTCTTTACTGTGTGTCTCATAAAACATTCTTTTCTTTATCTAGGATTTGGTGAACGAGCTCGAATCAGTTTCATTATCCTTTTTGTTAGGAAGTCATAAACATTAAAACTGGACTTCACGTCTCTGTTTTTCCGGCCATAAAATCTCCTTTTTTTTTTCCTCTTTTCACTTCTGTCGGTAATCTCATGTAGTTTCAGATAAGTTCTTAGTTAATCGCTGCATTCATCAATTTTTCAAATTTGATTGTGCAAGATTTTCCTTAAGCATTTTTCAATTCCTAACTATCAACATCATTCGAAATGTAGATTTTTATTTTAATTACTAAATACACAATTTCTACTTATTTAGTTTTAATACAAGTAATCTCTGACGGCTTAAAAACCATAAGATATTACTGATAAAAGGATTAAGTGATAACAACTGTATTCGATCCTTTTCAAATATTCACAGTTTTCTATCAGATCACAGGAATATTGTGTCAATAGCTTCGATCTTTGCGCAGATGTCTACACAGATGGCCTTGACCACAAACAGAAACGCCGGATTAGAAAGTTAAGAATAAACCGAAATTAGATTCCATAATTCGAATGTGATATCCACTCTCTTGTATGATTGAGAAAGTTGGCAACATAACCAACCCAGGTGAAGACATTAGACACGTTTGACATTAGATGCTAATGGAAAAAACCTTGGGAAATCAATCAGATGAAATGATTGTATGCGAGATGAAGAGATCAGGGACAAATAGCATCAGCTCTTAGTGCCAGCCATTATTTGCAAACAACGCCTCTGCTGAATGGGAATGATGTCTTGAGTTTCCTCACAAGAAAACCTACATATCAAGCAGTTAAATTCATGCCAATAGGCAAGAGAAATGGATGGCCGCTCAAGATTGCTGGTCCCAAATATTAGAAAGAGATCCCTGATTAGTTAAAGGATTGTTGAATGACACCAAAAGGCTGCTTGGTAATCGTATTCGATGAAACACCTTGATTCCTCCAAAGACAACAGCATCTGACTCATGGCCTCTTTTCAAAGCTATTCAGAAAACTTTCAGTCACGATACATTTATGCTATGAAATTTCTCAGTTCTGTCACACTCTATATATTTTTCTAGCTTTCAGAGTTACTCTTGTCCTAAGAAACAATGTTCCATATCTAATATGGAAATATTTTCTTAGGACAGAGTAAAACAGTAAAATATGTAGAGCGTGACAAATGTTTTAGAGAAAATAGAAACAAAAAGGACACTTCTACTTTATATGAGAAAGTGAGAGCTGCAATGTCAAGGGCACGTAATGAGGAAAGAGGGATTAGAAAAGTTGACACTCACAGGACATATTAAAGGCAAGAGTGTCAGGGGAAAGCAGCGCATAACCTACCTAACAGGTTTATGCAAATGATTGAAAGAAAAGGGTTTAGGAGAGATAGCTGAAAGGAAACATTTACTAAGAGTTACAAAGGACTTAGAAATGCTACAAAGAAGATTTTTTTTTTACTTTGTTGTATGAAAATTGCAGATCAATGTGTCTAACATAACCAAAATGCTACATATGATTTTTAGTTCTTGATATCATTATTTTTAGTATGTTGGCCATATGCCTACCTCTCGCATTATATAATGTTGTTCATTTTCAAGTAATATCTTGATCACTATCAATCTTAAATGGTCTACTCGTTCGTTAGGCATTGTTCATCAAGAAGTTACAAAGCACAAAATAACATTGCAAGTCTATCGTTTTTCCCTAGTAACCGCTACTTTGTGGAACAAACTCCTGCGGGGATGTTTGCCCAGTCATTACAATGCTCAAGTCTAGAGTCAATATGTTACAATGTCCAAGTCTAGAGTCATAGTCTCGTAATCTTTGTTTCCTCCTCTTAGGTTTATACAACACACTTCATTCAGTAATCATCAATTTGGAGTTGTTTTTAAAATGTATTAGGATACATTAGTACAAAAAAAAAAACATTTTTGACACGTTCGAAGTTTTGCAGTACCTTCTCCATAAATTACAACATATTTTTGATGATATTTCCTTAAAGTAAGAAAGCATAATACGCCGAAAATGTTAATTTTTGTTAGTATCAATAAACAAAATCTTGGCCAATCTGACAACTGAAGAAAGAAATTTCACGCTGATATGACAGCTGTCATAAGTCAAATAAACGTGATCTTTTCGAATGATGTACAAGCAAGCCAAATGGTATCTAACAATAACAAATTACACACACACACACACACACACACACATATATATATATATATATATATATATATATATATATATATATATATATATATATATATACTGCTGGCCAAAATGAAAATAACATCCTATTTGAGTAGAGCTTCGAAAAATGAAAATATGAAAACAAAAAATTAAAATTAAAAACTATTTTTTAGCATTTAATAAGGAAAATTTGAATACTGGATAATTAGGTTAAATATTAGAAGACGATATTTAAACGAAACTTTAATTGGTAAATTAGTGCAATCTGTGGTTTGCAATGGTATTCCCTGCGTTACATTAGGTAAAAACATGACAAAGACAAAAAAGTTGAACGTGGCAGAATTGTCGAGCTACAAAATGCCTTTCTGAACGTGCCATCGCTGGTAAGATCGGAGGTAATTAAACTGCTATTATAAATTTCTTAAAAGATCTGGATGGATACGGAACGAGAATTTCAAGTGAACGACCCAAAAACATTTAGGAAGATTCGAGGATTCAGTAAGACAGCAGCCCCCGATCATTGAACCAGATTAAGAGGCACTTATGGACGCAGAATTCAGCTTCAGAACAAGATGACAGCATAAGAAAATAGCTCGGTTAAACTTTGCTGAAAAGCGTCAAACATGGGACATAGAAAAGTAGAGGATTTTCTCTGTGTAGAAAAAAATGAATCTGGATGGTCCAGATGGCTTCTAATGACACTGGCACGATAAGGATCTCTCACTGGAGACATTTTCTACACGACACAGTGGAGGAGGTTCCATTATGATCGGAGATGCTATCTTCTTCCAAGAAAAAATGGAGCTTCAGATTATAATGGAGCTTCAGAATATGAATAAAGACAAATATCGGTTACGATATGCAAATGTAAGGATTCTATTTTGCAACAAGTATTTTAGTGTACCGCTCACAAATGATAGTGACAGAAGTCCGTACTGCAATAGATTTCCTTGCAATGTTCAATTTTCCCAAACGATAAAGCTCGGCTTAGTCTGGCAGAAAGCTAAAGTATTGTCCACCTAGTGCGGATCTCTCTTCTTATATTATCACTAGACTCTCTTTTTGCTCTTTTGAGTGAGTAATTCCAAAACAAACAATAACCTGGTTTTCCGGATTCGAATCTCAGTCAGCACCATGACCTAAACAAAAAGAGATATAAATGCTAATAGTACACCCCTGATATCTGAGGTAAATAATGAGTAAGCATTTTTTAAGTCACAATAATAAAACCATATGCATAATATACTTCTTTTTTATGTGTCTTGTGGCTTCAGAACATGGGCGATCACAGCTCACCATAACTTCCTTTCCCTTATAGTGCTAAGCAACTTTTAACTCTTTACTATCCTTTCTTTTACCCACTCTTCCATTCATTCACACATTAGGTAGGTTACTCAATGTATGTCTTTGTTTTTCAGTACGCCTTGTGAGTGTTACATTTTCCAAACCTTTTTTCTTCATAATGTGTCTCATAAATGTTAACTCTCTATTTCTGATTTTAAGTATAATTCTCCTTCAACTTGGTATATATTCTTTAGAACTTTCGGGATACTAGAAGAGTGGGAATTCCCTATATAGAATAACTGATCTTGTTTCGGACTGGGTTCTTTTTTTCGAATTTAATTACATTTCTTTCACATCCGGTAGAATTAATGTCTTAATGATGGCAGTGGGTGTCATGAACGCTGTCTTTTGACGCCGCAACACTTTATCATGTTTTTCTTGACATTAACTGGCCGGTGGTGATACGCGTACAAAGTCGTCACGCTTTGGTAAGCGGCAAGAGGGGGGGGGAGTGGACAGCGCAAAGGCAAGTGATCATTTGAATTAAAAGCAAACTTTTTCTAACAAAATGTCACGTCTCAGCATCACCCGATATTTTATGACGTCCACAAATTAAAAATTAAGGCTGGATTTACGAGTCCCATCTACTCAAACAGTGGACACCTCGATTTTCATGACTGTTTTCCTAACAGTAGGTGTTGCGACTTTCACTGGGGATCAAGTGACAGCAAGTCTATTGATATCCCAATGTTCTCATCACAATTCTTACTGATTTTTAATTATGATGCCATTTTGGGCGATTTCGATTCTACCATAAGTTTTCATTTCTGACAAAATTTTTGGGGACTGTTCCAAGTTCTCCACTAATGATAAGCATGACTGTCATCTTGCTGCTCCACAATTATTTTCAGTTCTTTAGAATCCCATCCAGTGACAATTATTTTTACAGTGACTACATCTACGCTACTCTCTTAACCTCCTTCATTGTACGCTATTTCGAATGTTGGAGGAAAGTTGTAGGTATTTCGGGAAGCGTGTGTGTGTGTGGGGGGGCACTTATATTGGAAGAGTCACTTCCTTTGCTCTAAAAACTGATTACCCGCCAAAAGACGTTTGTTGGCTGGTTGTTTGTTTATCGGCAAAGTCAACCTCTATGTTTTATTTAATGCTGAAATGTAAATGTTTTGAACGCAATTTTATGCCTTCAACAACAAATATTATGTATTGTTGGTCATTTTGCTATAAAATATATTGTTGGTCATTTTGCTATAAATATATATTGTTGGGCATTTTTTTTATAAAATGTATTACTGGTATTTTTACTATAAAAATTTATTTTTATACTTTCAAAGTGTTTTGTTTTTCATTGTGGGTTTACTATTTGTTATAGTTAGGACTCTAAAAGATACTACCACCCCGGGTGAGGGTAAACCTGAGAACAACAGAAGTTAAGGGGTGGTTCCTCAAACCTCCAATCACCCGATCAGATGCATTGCTACCGGATGTAGTTTATTGTCATAACGATTTGGAATTTGAAAGCCATTATTCAATATTCATTGCTACATGGAACTTCCTTTCAACTTTTTCCTTGTTTCTTTATTTTCTGTGACCTATGAAATATTTTTATTTTAACAAATGGAAATCTACAGATGCAAAATCTGGTAAGTATGGATGATTGGTAAAAACCTCTCTATTCTAACGATCTTTTTTTTTTCTTTGGTTTGTTCTGCAGAGTGAATTCTTGCATTGTCAGGACGGAGAATAACACTTTTATTATTTACTGATATAATGTTTCGATTACCCGATCAAACTACTGGCAATAAACTGCAGCAATGATGGTTCTTCCATGTTCCAGCAGCTCGTAATGGACGACACATTTCATCTCTCACCGGGCACGAAGCAAGGACTTCTTTGAATGAACTGGTTTTAGTATCGCTACTGGTTTTCATTTTGTGATAATCACGGTATTTTCCGTTTTCTAGCGGTGAATTCGCATTTACTTTTCAAACATTGTAATATCTCTTCATATGAAACTCTCTGTGAATCATCCAGAATATAATTCCAAAAATTCATCTTTGCTGTTAAAAGTTCCATCCGCCAATATAAACCTTCCTCTTCATAGTGCTACACTTGAAACTATTTCAGTTTTTTAAGTAAGGATATATTTTATCAAGTGAGCATTTTTTGTTTGCTTGCATAGGGGTGGGGGGTAATTTAAAATAACTCTATAGGCCAAATTAAACACCTTTTATTATATCTGTGATCTGGCGTGCTTATTCCATAGAAAAATAAAAATAATTTGAAAGAAAATACTTCGAAAGGAGTGTTTCTTCTAAAAAAAGGTGTGTTTCTTTTCGAAAGCCATTTACTGCATATGAATTAATATACTGAAATTAATTATAAATATAAGTACTAATTAAATTAATTTGAAATAAAATGTGAAAAGTCAAAATTATTTAATATTACATGGGACTGATGAAGTGTTCTCAACGTGCGTCCCATTTCCAAGGAATTATTTTTTTTTTGTGAGGTGTTGTTAGTTGTTTGGTACGAGAACGTTTCAGAAGCCTATCTTAATTTCAAATTATTTGATATTTATTGCATTAATATTTAAATTAGAAAAACGTCAACCCAAACAACTGGATATTATTTGAATTTTTATAATTTAGCTCAAATAATTCGATTCCTGTTATTTGAATTAAATAAGGATCGACCAATAGACGAAATAATCTATATATAAAATTCTGTCACTTCCGTTAGTCCGTCACACCCTTTAACCGATCGTGACCAGATTTTATGGAGAAGTGCAAATAGGAGGTAAGTGGATACAAACTACAGAAGGTTTTATTCGGGTGCGTAGCTTAGGACAATAAATTTTCATTCATTTTTTGGAAAAATTACAAATTTTATTATTTAACATACAAAATATTTTCACTATTTTAAAAACAATTTAATGATTAAGATAACAAATACTTACTTAATAAAAATTCAATATTGTTTTACTGTTTGTCAGTGTCAAATTCTTCATGTCCCAAAAATCATCGATATTTCACTGATTCTTCTGATCCCGTCCAAACTGAAAAAGTCTTCTTTATGAATATCTTTCATTTTTTTAGCTTAAAACTTTTGTCAACATTAACTGAAATTGACTAAACACAATGGAAAAACTGCTGGCTGAATCTATGATGCCTTGATTGATTAATTCATTTTTACGGCTTATCAACCCTTGTGAACTCAATAAGAACTTCGATACAGTTCACAATGGAGAAAGAGAGTAATAACACACTCCCATTCCTGGATGTTCTGATATCTCGTACAAAGGATGGGTTCAAGACATTCGTATACCGTAAACCGACATTCACCGGACAGTACCTCAATTTCAACTCCCACCATCCATACAGCGTAAAGAAAGGGATCGTCCGCTGCTTATAACACCGAGCAACAGTCATAAGTGGCGACCCAGAGAAATTAGATAAAGAATTGGTTAGTATAAGTAGTACTCTACAACTACTCTGGGTACATGGCAGCAGCCCCAAAAAACTGGGATAGGTGAGTAAAAGAGGAGAACAACAACACTTAGAAAACAGTCTGCCTGCTTATGTGAAGGGGTTATCAGAGAAAATACAAAGGATCTGCGGTCCATATAACATCAGGACAACCTTCAAAAGCTTGACGACACTTCGCAGATATCTCTCCCGTGTAACATCCCCCATAGAGGAAAACATGACTAAAGACTGTGTGTACACTATCCCGTGCAGCTGCGGAAAGAAATATAAAGGGGAGATAGGTAGTCCCCTTAAGGTAAGGTTTCAAGAACACCAGAAAGCTAAAACACGTGGAAAAATCAGGCGTGGCTGATCACATATGGAGAGAGAAGGGAGATCACCGCCCTCTGTGGGATCAGGTTGAGATCATAGACAAAGAACACCATTGGAAAATTCGTAAACTTAAGGAATCAGCATATATGCTAGGCCACAAAAATCTCCTGAGCCGACCAAGCATAGAAATGAATAAAATATGGGAACCAGTAATAAGGAGTGCCAGAGAAAAGCGATAATAACAACAAAAATTGCAATATGAGCACTGGTAAAAAACGGTTGTTGAAGACATTAGTTTTATAATACTCAGAAATTTATACACAGATGGCACAGTGGATAAAGGCGTTAGTTAAATCCAGTAACAGGACCCAAAGAGTGTGAGTTCAATATCCGGTTAAGGCAGTGGGAACTTTCAGAGGGAAATTAGCAGAAGATAACTGACATTCATTAAAGATGGTACGTGGAACTAGAACAGTCTACCCCAGTGAGCGAAAGAAAGGATTCGGTTCGACATTCCAACCATCTGAAGAAAGCAACGGCCGAAACGTTGTAATAAATATGGCGACAAAGATGAGGACAATAGTTCGAATAATGTAAATAATGTACATTTAACACATCTCAGAAATATAGACAGATATCAACCCTTTGTAGGTTATTTAAAGCCTGATTGTAAGAATGGTTTAGTGATAGAAGTCCTACCGATTAACCCATAGCCGGGGTACAAAAGGCGGATTCATATCTTTCCAAAGGGTACTTGAACGTATATGAATATAACGAACCTAACGGGAATCGAAACTTTCCTCTCCGGTTAATAATTCCGAGGCATTATCCATTACACCACCCGCGCATACAAACTTACAGCACTTAGTATTCCCAAGCGGTCACCCATACAAGTACTAACCAGGCTTGATGTTTCTTAACCTTGATGATTTTACGGGAATCTGTGTTTCAGCCTCGCGATACATTGAAATAGACTCTATTCCCAATGTACCTTTAGGTAAGTTGTTTTTATTTCCTTTTCTATTTGATTGTTTATAATAAAATTAAATTTATGATTTGCTGTTAAAATATTTTTATTCTAAGTTGAGCGACTTCGCGGTGTGACAGAAAAGATAGTGTCATTAATCATTCCGAAAATATTGAATAATCCGTCAGTAAAATGTCCATCAATTTCTGATTGCTGACAACTTCTTCCTGTTTTTCAATCTATTTCAATTATTCATATAAAAACCTAATTCTATCAGCAAAGACTCAATTGATTTCTGATAAATTACAAATTTCTCTTTCATTTCCAATGTATTTATGTAATAATAGTCCAACAATATAACAGAAAACCATGTCCCTTCAGAATGTAGGCGATCATGGCTCTCCACACATTGCTTTTCTTTATTCTATCAATTGACATAAATATGGGAAAGATAGTGGAGTGATTTCCCGTTGCCTTTTCCGCTCTTTGGAATTCATAGATTTCTTCTCTTAGACTAGCTGCCAACCAAGGATAAAAACCCAATCTTCCGTTATATTTTATCCATAGGTTTACTGGGGGCATAGAGGAGATAGATTAATGTTTTTCCCAAGGGCGCTTTTGCGAAAGTAAACGCAACAGGGCAACCTGAACTTTGAACTCACCTCGCCAATTCGGTTTCTAAGCCGATATCCGTTATACTACCCGGATATATTCTATAACAAATTACTTTTCTTCCTATTAAAATCATTTCGCTACACAGCGCACAAATTAAGTGCCGTAACTTGCTATATTAAATTTTAGGCCCTACGTAACTGGTTAAATTTTCGTGGCGAAGTCCTGAAATCACGGCGAGCCACCATAAAATCTTAGTTCCAAACGCGAAACAAACGGATCGATTAAAGAATTAATTGGAAACTTTGACAATAAATACTGTAGGAAGAATAAATAAAAACGATAAAAATAATAATAATAATGAGTAATAATAAAAAGAAACACATTTTCCAATGATGCTACGAATAAAAAGAACCGGAAATATGATTGCCCCACTTGGTTTCCTCAAATGCCGTTAGGTGGCGTGGTAGAAGCCTATAAAAGGGCAAACATTTCCTGCCCCACTCTCTTTTCTCCATGATGTAGCACGACGTGGTAATTACGTTCCTACTAGAGTACGTTAGTTTCCACGGTCCGCTGACGACTGAACTCTCTTCCCGCTTTCCGAAGTATGACCCCCGCACGTTTCTTGCAAAACCTCTGACTATAAATTAGGCTTATTTCATCTTCACCTAAAATACCCACAGACAGTGAACCTGTTAAACTCCACAATTAGTAAATCCAATGATCAAAAGAAGCGTGTCCATACGACATACTAAACTACCATGCGAAATGGAACACCAAATCAGCAAAATTTCTCGTAATATTCAAGATGTGCGGAAAAAAATACAGATATTACTACGACTAAAACTATTGCTACTTAACTATTTTGTCTCGATCACTAAGCAAACGACACTGCCTCAATATTTAACCATTAAAAAAGGATAAAATGCACACAACGTTTCTAAATGAAACGAGTCGCTCTAATATATTTCAACAACAGTAAACACGATTTGAGTGACCACGTGGAAAATTTTGTCAAACAACAACACCTCATCAATGAAAACAAAACTTGACTGAGCACGTTGGAATTTTTTCATTAAACGAAAAATATACCGACTGTCTTCTAAAAAGTTTAAAACAACTTTCCAACCATGAGACCAGAGTTCGAATCTGACCATGGAACGACTTGATATTATCGGTCTAGGGAAGTAATCCCAGCATCCGACACCTTTGGAAAGGCATAAAATTTGCTAGACGGAACAGTTCGGGGACCATCAGTGGTTGTTCTAACACGAAGTCAGATGTCATTGTGACCGATGTTTCTGAGCGTACTGGCCTAGTGCAAACTACTGGCCATCCCAAATGATCCGTTCTCTCCCCAAAAGTGTAACTAAGTTTCGTTCAGCCTAGTATAAAGCACGGGTGAGTTTTGTGAGTGTTCAATAAATACAAATGTACCTTTCGCTTTTGGGATTGGCTAGCCGCAAACAGGTGTTCTCGGAAACAACTAACCAGCCATTATATATATATATATATATATATATATATATATATATATATATATATATATATATATATATAATATATATATATATAATATATATATATATATATATATATATATATATATATATATATACAGTAGAGCCCGGCGTTGCCCGGGGATGAACAGTAAGAGATAGATCAAGTATCGACCATCATAAAGACTGAAAAATAAAAGATTATTGTTTAAGGTTGACGGACACGCATGTCTTAATTAGTTTTTTTTGTTTTTTTACGAATTGGTCAAACTCAAACAAAAACATTGTTTTCAATCTTTATGAGTCTACCGATTGAATAGAATTTTATTATAAACAATTGTCTTGTAAATGGAATTTTTAAAGCATTCTGAATGTAAAAATAAAGAAAAAAGTGTGCAAGACAATAAGAAACACTACCTGCCAAAAAAAAAGTGAAGTTTTGTTGAATTCGGTTGAAAAATGTAGGAAATCCGATCCCATATATAAACGAGCACACACACACACGCACAAATAACCTGGGTTTTATAATAAATATAACTCGATATGAGTTGTCCCCCTTTCATTCCGCGAAAGCGATGCCTCTTAATCGTGTTTTCAAATTGATTTCGTGCAAAAACAATTGTGTTTTTCCAATTTTGGGCGCTATCAGAACCACCGCAAGGTAATTTTACGTAGTCCTTTGAAGGTTTGTTGAAATCGGTTGAAAAATG
Organism: Acanthosepion pharaonis; assembly: GCA_903632075.3. Lineage (NCBI taxonomy): Eukaryota > Metazoa > Mollusca > Cephalopoda > Sepiida > Sepiidae > Acanthosepion > Acanthosepion pharaonis. Next base: position 1,413,577 of record CAHIKZ030000172.1, read on the forward strand.
TAGGAAATCCGATCCAATATATAAACGTACAGACACACACACACACACACACACAACCTGTTATATATATATATATATATATATATATATATATATATATATATATATATATATATATATATATATATATATAGATGCATATAAACAGTTAATTGTTAGTATCTGCTGACGAGTGGCCGAAGCGATGGCTGGAGGGTCCGTCTCCAAATCTCTATCGAAAATAACATTAATCAGCTAAATTTATATTTGTATTAATCATATATATATATATATATATATATATATATATATATATATATATATATATACAGAGAGAGAAAGAGAGACAGGCAGACAGACAGACAGACAGAGTGAGACAGAAAGATACTGAGAGAGTGAGAGAGAAATTCAGGTATCATTCACAGTTGAACAGATTGCGGAATTTCCTTTTGGGTGGTATCTCATATGTGCATCTGTACATCTATATCTATATAACACACTTATTTTGAAAAATTATTTTGCCTAACTATATTACATAAACATTTTACGCACTTCAACCACACATTGATTTTACACATTTAATTTACTCACGTATTTTAGGTTTCTTACACCTATTTGTAGACCCGTGCTGGTCTGACGCTACACTGCATTCGGCAGCAAGGCCTCTGATTTTGAGGTTTTGAGGAGCGTGGAACCACCTCTTAGTTGCTGTTGTTCACCGGTCCACCCTGACCCGGGGTAGTAGCACCTGTTAGAGTTCCAGCCATGGGAAAATAGTTAACCCCCAAACTGGGGTCAAAACACTCTGAAAGTATTAAAAAATTCTTGTAAAAATATCAGTAATACATTTTTGCAAAAAAATTACTAATGCTCCCAAGAAAATTAAATTTTGGCATTAAATGACCCATAAGGAGTTGATGTGCCGCTAAAGGAACATATTCAATGATACCCACCTATTTAATATATATACACATGTTTTATAAACTCATTTTGCTTATTTCTTTTACACAGCCATTTTAACCACAGAACATTAAACTTGAGGACGGCTTGGCAGCAGGATTAATAATTAATATTTGCAAATTATATTATATTAAGTTATATTGCTTTTAAGCAATATTTAAGTTTTTCAGTTAAACTTAAAATCCGTTAATTTTTTGAAGCTTCGACAAAACGCGTCATCTTCCCTTGCATTCAGAATGTCCCCAAATGTAATGTCCTTTATTCCTTTGGATTTTCTCAGTACACCCGAGAAGTCCATGTCACTTCAGTTACACCATAGGACTGAATGGTGACCAAACAAGGCGCTAACTTCATCTTACAAGATAAAAGGATGTCTACTGCTAATAATACTATTTTAACCTCTTAGTTCACGCACTAATTTGACACATTCATTTGGCACACTTAGTTTAAATACTTTTTAAATATTTTATTTATTTACATTATTTTACCCTTTATTTCCAAAATAATTTCACTTATTTTTTTCGTAAGTTTGTAATCGTCAAAAACTTTTAAATTGTAATCCTTAAGATAATTAAAACGAAAGTAAAGGAATATATTTTTAAAATTTCTTCTCGCCTGTAAGTAACAGTCAAATAAAAAATAAGAAATCTATCGAACGTTCTATCAAAAGAAAATAATGAAAAAAAAAAATCCATCTTCCATTGACCAATTTTTCTTTAATTATGAGTTAGATTTTTATTTCCGGTTTCGCTTCCAATCACTAAATCTCCCAACAAAGGAGGCTAGGATCGGTCTCACTTGACACCACTGAATCGATTTTTTCTTTTTTTTTCCGTATGAATAAGAGGCGAGTCAATAGAAGAAGGTGGTTACGGTTTAGTGAACGGCCCAAGGGGGAATTAGGAGTGTCAAATTAATAAACAAGAGGATGGGAGTTTTGTTGCTTTTTTTTTCTAAGCATGCCCAGTAGCCAAATGCCTGGTCGCCTTACGACGAAATCATTTCGCCTACACACGAAGAAATGCAGAAAAGTTTTCGTTTCCATCTACTCCACTAAATCTGACCTAATGATCAAGAAGAATTTTTTAATCCATTTTGATAGGACCGAGAACTTTTCATTTCACATAGCAGGTCCGGTGGTGAGTGTTGATAAAACAGATGCAGACATAAAACTTATAAAGTAACTGACATGATTGCTTAACAAAGTAGGCAAGTTAAAAAAAAAAAAAAACATTCTCGATATGGATTTTTTTCTTTTTCTTATCACAACATTTCGACCGATCTGTTCTCCGGCTTTCAAGAGGTGTACAATCTATATTGAGGGAAGTGCCAAGACATCTAACAGACTTCCCCATATATAAATTCAGAGGTTTCCTTTTCCTAAACTTGTTGACCAGTTTACCCGAAGCTGGAGGAAGATGGATTACCCCCTTTTCCAAGGGCATTAGTGCGATGTAGAATCGCCCTGAATTTGAACTCAGGTCATTTATTTCATTTTCCACTCTGATAATCGTTACACTATTTGCGCATCCATTATGTAAGCAAATAAAAACCACAAATAACTTCAACTTGCAAATAAAATTTAACTGCTGTGAAGTGATCGTCAGGCAATTGAATTGCCTCACGATCGAAATATTTCGTTTCGAAATGACATCATTTTTACTTTTTATGAAGTTTTACTATTGCACTATCAACTATCAAACTGCGCTGTTTTCGTAAAAACTTATTTTCAATAATATTCATGAAATATTTATTGAATTCATATGACTAAGTATATATAGTTTTTAAGGTTAATGGGTAACGGAGTGAGATTCAGTTATGCATAAATATTCTTGGGAAAGGTATCAATCCATCCCTTCTCCTCCCCAGCTATGGGTTGAATAGCCTTAGTTGGCAACTGGTCTACCACAGAAAGAAATGGCAATCTACTGCGGGAAAAAATTGTCTCGTCAGTCATGTATCGCTCAAGCTTGTGGCATTTAACTGACTGACTGATAGTTATGGATAAAAGTGATCAACTTCGGCGATATCTCGTGTGTAAATATAAGGATTTGACATAACGATAAAAACTAACCTCGAAGAATTAGATTTCCTTGATGTCACACTAAACCTCAGAAAAGGTACATATCAGCCATATAGAAAAGCCAGCAACAAACCACTTTACATACACACATCTTCCAACCACTTGCCATCAATAATCAAGCAGAGCCCACAATCAACAAACCGTAGGTTATCTGACAATCCTTGTAATGGAACCATCTTCAACGAAGCTAAAAGGACAGCCCTAAAGGCATGTAGATTTTCGGCAACACTCACATACACAGTACAAAAAAAACAAACAAACAAAAAAAAAAAACGACAACGTTAAAAAATAACTCATATGGTTATACCCAAAGTACAACAAAAAAATAAAAAAAAAACGTTGGAAAAATATTCATTAATCTTATCCACAAACACTCATCTTACTATGAAGAAGCCCCCCTCAATATTCAACAAACACACAATAAAAATCTGCTACATTTTCACCGAAAACGCAACACAAATAATAAAAAGCTCGACAGAAAAATAAACAACAAATCTCCCATACGAACCAAGCACACCGGTAACTGCAAATCAAAGTATGAATGTTCTTTTAACGGCAATTGCCTATAAATCAATATAATATGCAAAGCCACTGTAAAAAAATAAAAAGAAAATGACTAAGAAAAAATATACACAGGAATACCAGAGGGACCATGCAAAAAGCGAAACTATTCACTGAAAACATCCATTATCAAGAGTAAAAACGTGAACAGCATAACCATTTCTAAACATATATGGGAAAAACGAAACACACAAACTATACAATAGAAAATAAGGTAAACCTCACCAGCCTACAACAATAAATCCAACAACTGTAAACATTATTTGGAGGATAAAATAGCGATAATCATATTCCCAGATCAACAGAAATTGCAAAATGAACGCTCAAAAAACATAACTCTGAATACATGCATGAAAATATTTTTTTACTAAGTTACTTAAAAATTAAAAACTAAAAAAGAATACCTTGTAAAACATCATCGAGAAAAATTGAAATATATGGACGATATAAAATGCAGATGATGTAATATACTTTATACAGAAGTAAGACTTTAAAATAAACAAATATGATAACCAACCCCCGGCAGGAACAAATAACAAACAAAACAAAAAAATTAAAATAATTAAATAAACAAATTAACAAACTACGAATTAACACATAAACATAAAGTATATGTAATAATAATAATAATAATAATAATAATCGAAATAATTAATGAATGAAGATAAAATACCTCATGTAATCAATAATAAATAATGAGGTAAACATTTGACTACACTATACATCCACTAAATTAATATTATTGTTACAATTATTTTATTATTATTATTATCATTATTATTAGTAGTAGTAGTAGTAGTAGAAGTAGTAGAAGTAGTAATATTTCCTTCTTTTGTTTTCTGTTTAGTACAATTCCTTACCGAATCATTAGCTGAGACCTCAAGTAAGACAAAGCACGAATACTGATACTAAGCTATAGTTAACATGCAAACTGTTTATATTTTCTTTACATACTAACGCTAACCAATTGAAAGAAAAGAAAAAAAAAGAGAGAAAAGCTTAAGAAGTAAGTGTAAAGTGAAAAAAAAAACCACAAAAAAGACAAAAAAATCGAGTAGCATAAGTAGTCAATTATTGATACCCCCTGACGAGTGGACGGAATGATTCCCGGAAAATAGGTCTACGAAACTCTGGAGTCGGGATGCTAAAGGTAATCTCAATCAGCTAAATGACAAACCTTTTACTTGTATTAATTCTATTTTTCTCTCTCTTCCCTCTCTATATATAGTAAGTATGGGTTAGCGATATATATTTTTTTATATATCAAGAACGATTTAAGGGAACGATGCATGACACATTGCAAAAAAGTTTTCGTGTGACGCATTTCATCGGACGGAGTTTAAATGCATTAGTCGCTTACTGTAATGATACTGGCCAGAATTTTAATATAAAAAATGCGACTCTAAGAGAAAAAAAAAACTGAGACGAAAATGTTTCAAAAGTGCGAGAATTGCTCTCTTACGTAAATTTGAGTCCAGGTTTTTACAACGTTTCTCCAGTCGTGGCAGATCTTTTGTTATCACAATATGGGGTATTTAATAACAAAAGTGATGTAAACAGAAAGAAAAAGTATCTAAATAAAATCGGCTAGATTTTAAAAAAAAATTAAATTTAAAACTCTCAGCGTCTTTCGTTCGTGCGCATGTGTAGTCGCTTCAACTAAAACATAAACTTAGTCCGATTAAGTCCAAAAGGATGAAACGCGTCACACGAAAACTTTTTCTAATTTGTCATAATAAGTATATAGAGTATGTCTCTCCTGAGTAGATGAACACTTCGACAATGTATATTTTTTTAAATCTCTTGCAAATAGGGATTACCAGCAATCCCGTTAATGTTTTTGTCTGGGCCTTTTCTGATTGTAACCAAATCTCCTATTTACTGTAAATATAACGCGCCACATTTCTTCATTTTCATTTTCAAGATGTTTATTTATTTTGTCAGTTTTGATATTTTCTTTAACTGATATATTTTATCTAATGCCACGGCCATATTTATGAGAATGTATTTTGTGTCGTCTTTAATCCCAGTGTCTAGTCTGTTAGCTTTTTATATCTGTCAGCATGTCTAAGATATATACTGCCCATCATTATTAGTAATAGTAGACTAGCAATATCAGTAGCAGTAGTTGTTTGTTAATATCATTTCATGTCGTGCTTTTTAATGGCATTCTTTGTTCACGCATGGAGCAGAGTCCATCCCTGGGACTTGAGGCTACCATGAGGGTGTGAGTTATTTATTTCAGCATGTTTAGCGACAACAGATGATTATTAACTCCTGTTTCAAAACGCAAGAGAAAGGAGAGCCCAAAGAGAAGGAGGGCTCGAATGAATTTAGAGAAGCTTTGATCATCAGATTATATTATCATATGGAGAGCATTAGTTAAACTTTAAAAGAAAACATATATATGTATTTAAAATTCTGTGACTTCCGTTAGTCCGTCCGTTACATCTTCTAAAATAGCTATACATTGACCGATCGAAACCAAATTTGCGGGAGAAGTGAAAACGGTAAGAGTGTACAAAGTACAGTTGGTTTTGCTAGGGTGCGTAGATTAGTACAATAAAATTTTCATTATTTTGGAGAAATTAAAAATTTTATTATTTCACATAAAAAATACTCCCACTATTTTAAAAACAATTTAATGATTAAAATAATAAATACTTATTTAATAAAAGTGCAATATTGTTATTTGCATATCTTTTCTTTAAAGCTTTAGATATAAAAATCTACTTTCCAGTTCACTCTGCGTTTGCAAGAACTATTAACAAATCCCAAGGTCAAACGCTTCAAAAAGTTGGAATTTGTCTCCAGAAAGAAATATTTACGCATAGCCAGATGTATGTTGCATGCTCAAGAGTAAGAAATCCTAATAATTTATTCTTTGCCGTTAAAAAGGAGAAAAAAGATTTTTCTTAAAAAAATTAGATTGAAATTTAAGAAATTAAAATAGCGTATCTATGAGCACAAAAAGGACCTCATACATAACCATTTAACAAATGCACTAGTCATACACAGAAATAAATTAGGCCACAATTTTGATCTACAAACTGCCACACTTTGATGAGAAAGTAATTTACTCAGAAGAAAAATTCTCGAAATTGCCGCCACTGAATATTATCAAAATATCAATTTACTAGTATTAATTCTTTCAGGAAAGGTGAAATTGGGAAAAAAAACGGGGCGTTTTTTTTTTCTAGGCTCACCTTTCCTGAAAGAATTCCTACTTTCCTAAGCCAACATACACAACCACAAATCTGTTGAAAAATCCAAAGAAAACGGTGAAATCCCTCATTCTCATGTTTTGAAGACGTACAACACATACGTCCATCTCATATCATAACAATCTAATCACAATCTAAACAATATTCATATAAAAGATATTATTATTATTATATAAAAAATTATTCATATTAAAAATATTCATATAATATTTATTGTATTTTGATGATTATCAAATGAGGATTAAAATTGTGGATAAACTGCCCGAAATTTATGTTTCATACAGTTAGAACACATACACACACTCACACATGTATACACACACACGCACATACATATATATATATATATATATATATATATATATATATATATATATATATATATATATATATATACAGATTACCCATAATTAGCATGAAATGAACTTGACAGAAGAGTCATTGAAAAAGAATGGAATCAATTATTAAACTTATACTTTGAGAAACTTTTGCAACGAATTCCAAAGAATTGTGCTGCAGTAATCAAGGCTAAAGGAAGATATTTTTTGTCGAGAGCAAAATTTTATAATTAATTACTTTTTTCTTTTCGTCATAATAACGTTTCTAATAAAAAAATATCTATCATTTTGTTTTAGCCATGTATAATAATTTTCTCTTATTTGAAATTCAAAACAACTACTTTTGGGGCCAATATATAAAAATTAAGAGGGTCACCTCAAACTTTTGAACTGTGGTATATATATATATATATATATATATATATATATATATATATATATATATATAGTTGTATTGATGTGAGTTTGTGACCCTGACACAAACTCACATCCAACTAAATATGTTATGTTTATCACTGATATTGAGCGCTTTCCAAATACCGCGTATATATAATATAAAAATTAATATATATATAAATTGCATATATATATATATATATATATATATATATATATATACACACATTTCACACACACACAAACAGACCCACACACATATATATATATATATATTTGTGTGTAATTTCTAAAATGGTAATAGATTTTTTATTTATTAATACGACAGATTTTCATCACTTAAACTTTATTTTTAGTGGTTACCCATATTTGAGTAGACGCTCCGTTTATCTATTAAATAGTATATTTACCGGCCCGAATATTCGAGAAATTTTATTAAAGGAAATATGCTCTCTCCGGTAGGATTCGAAACTGAGCCCCTCTTAGTAGGAAAAACCGTAGTTAGATCCGATGTGTTGTGTTGTGTTATATATTTTATTTTATTATTATTATTTTTTTTTTTTGTGTGTGTGTGTGTGATATTACTGGCTGTGATATCATGTTACATTGCAAGTCGTAAATAGAAAATGAGTTCAGCAGATATACAGAAATAGAAAGACAAAGACGTATCTTCTCGCCAGGCTTATTCAAGGAGAAAGGACTAAACATCAACTACAAAGTGACAGAATGCATGGTTGCTAGCAAAAGAGTGAGCCGAAAATAATGCAAATTAGACATTGGAAAAGCCAAAATCAATCAAATACAAACATTTTAATATTTGGGAAGTGTTCTAACAGAAAACTGAAATTGCGACACTGAGATCCGAAGATTCATTGAAATAGCCAAAGATGCATTCCAAAAACTAAGCAGAGGATTAAGAGACAGAGAAACTTCTTTAGAAACGAAGGAAATATTATTGAACTGATGCGTAATATCTGTCCTCCTATATGACAACGAATGCTGGACAATCTCCTCAAAGACGAGGAAGAGATTTGAAGCAACAGGAATTTGGTTCTATAGAAGGATGCTGAGGATATCATGAACTGAACACGTGAGGAACGACGAGGTTTTAGAGAAAATGGAATCAAAAAGGAAGCTTATACTTAACATCAGGAAGAGACAGATGAAATTTCTGGGGCACATAAAGGGGACGGAGGGCTTGGAAAATCTGATACTCACGGGACAGATTGAATGTAAAAGGGACAGAAGAAAACAACGCATAACTTACTGGATAAGCTTGAGTAAATGCATAGCGAAACAGGCTTTAGGAAAAATAACGATTAGACAAAATTTATTAAGAACAACAAAGGACAGGAAATTGTGGAGAGCCATGATCCCTCTATGTTTTGAGAGGACCCGGCACATAAAGAAGAAATACCATTCCTTGTTCTTTTGTGGGCACGTTTTTACTTGCTATTTCTATTTTATTTGTCTCCTTTGCTCTATCTCTCCTCTCTCCCTTCTGGAACTCCTTCTATGTCTCCCTCCCCGCATGTCTCTCTCTCTCTCTCTCTCTCTCTCTCTCTCTCTCATACTCCTTCTCACTATCTTTCTCTTTCCTTCTCCTCGGCCTCCTTTTATCTCTTCCTTCTTGAATGGCATGAGCCCTGTCGTCTCGGGCTACAGAATAAGCCGACTGCACCTATGCAAAAGAGTAACCCCACACCTCAATGAGGCGTCCTGGTTATGACGATAAACTACATTCGGCGGCAAGGCCTTTGATCGGGAGGCTTTGAAGAGTATGGAACCACCTCTTAAATGTTGTTGTTCCAATCTATCCTAACACGCGGTGGTAGCACCTGTTAGGGTCCTAGCTATGGGAAAATCCCCAAACTGGGGTCAAAACACTAAGAAAGTATAAAAATAGATCTTTACAATAAAAATACCAGTAATACGCGCTTGAAAAAATACCAGCAATGCATCTTTGAAAAAATATATTTCCGGCAATACATTTTTACAAAAATACAGATCACCAGCAATACATTTTTGGAAAATAATTACAAGAAATACATTTTTGGAAAAGAAATTATTAATGCTTCCAACAAAAGGAGGGAAAAGGGAGATCACCGCCCCTTGTGGGATGAGGTTGAAATAATAGACAGAGTACATTACTTGAAAATACAAAAACATAAGGAATCAGCACATATGCTAAGTCACAAAAATCTCTTGAGTCGGTCAAGCATAAAAATGAATACTAAGAAAAGCAATAATCACAACAAAATTGCAATATGAGCTCTGGTAAATAAATGGTTACTGAGACATTAAGTTTACAAGTCCCAAAAATTTAACCTCAAGGACCCATGGCTCAAAGGATAAAAGCGCTGGTTGGATCCAGTGACATGACCCAAAGAGTTGTGTAGATGGAGATAACTGAGACATACGGAAGGGAAGAGGCATAGCATGTGGAACTAGAACAATCTACCTCGGTGGACGAAATAAAGGATTCAGTTCGAAATTCCAATCATCTGAAGGAGGCAGGAGCATACACGCCCGAAACGCCGTGAATATGAAAATAAAGACGAGGACAACAGCCTGAACAATGTAAATAACTAAAAAATGTTGAATTAAATCCAGTTTTATTTCTATAAGCAGTTGTTTTTGTTATAAATAAAAGTTTAACTCTCGTGTCTGCAAATAATCGGAGTAGATAGGTTCACATTCCTCCACGGTTTTTTGAACAAGAGTAGTGGTTCATCCCTTGTTTCCTGTTTAAAATTGGGTTTCCGGCAACTTCTAAGGCTTTTTCTTTCTCTTACACTTCCAGTGGTCCCGTTCTGGCACTATCTCTTTGCTTGGAGTGGTTGCTGTTTCTTTGTCACCCTCTATTTCGAGTGGTTCTTGGGCTTTGTACAGAGTGAACATTGTAAAAAAACTCTCTTCAACTCTGGTCTCTTCTCTCTATATATGTCTGCCTCTCTTTCACCCCATCTCTCGCTCTCCCTCTTTCTGATGCCCCGAGTTTGATGAATGACAATTGTCTAAGTGCACAGATTGGGTGTAAATTTCCCCTTTATATAAAATCCAGTTTTCAATGCCAGACGATATGTCGCTTTTTTATTCATTTCCTTTTTTATGTTTTATTTCTTGTATATTTATATTTTTTTTTATCCCAACAAGATATATCTGTTTACTAAAATGGACGGCCATTCATTCATTAAGGGAGTTCCCATGCCTGGAACGAAAAAAATCATGCTCCACACCTTCTGACAAAATTATCTACAGAGAAAGAAATTCAATTCCTGATTGAATAAACGGAAGATGGCTGCCAGGGGGGTGCCAAGAAAGCAGTTTTCTATCGTTACTGAGTGAATTAAACAAACAAAATAAAATAATGTTAGTCGTGATTTCATTACCCACCTTGGATGTAGTTTTTCTATTCTAGGATATGTTTTCATTATTACTAAGACTACTTCATTTTGTTTTTATCTATGGGAGAATTTGATACGTAAATTTCTATTTATCAGAAGAATGACAAAATGGAAAAAAAATTCTATTTAACGCAATTCCTCTGATGAAGTCTTTTGAGAGAACGAAACATGTTACATATTTTTCCAATCCTATTTATATTTGGATATGCAATATAGTTTGTGACGAGAAAAATTGTCTAGCATGACACAGTGAACCAACTTTCCTAGCAGCAGACTTAGCAATTGATTCAATTTAATCATTCCACTTCATGTCATTGGAAAATGTAAGATCGAGGAGGTGCAATGAATTGCTAACCTAAGTTGGCCATGCTCTGATAGCCATACTCTGATGGAAGACAAAAAAACTTCTCTTAGACGATTAAAAGAGAAAAAAAATCGTTTTGGAGCGTTATAATTAACAACCCATTTCCTGCTACAGTTAATAGACTGAAGGTCATTTTTGAGATCAGCTGCCATTTTAAATTTATCGAAACTATCAGATTTATTATTAAGACAGGAGTAATAAGGAACAAAGTTTAGTCCAAATAAAGAGTCCTGCACGACACTCGCATTAATGTAAAAATCTTTTTTGATAAAAAAAAAAAGCTTGAATGAAATCAGAAAATCGGAAATATCATAATCTTTCAACTTGTGAAGATCAATATGACAAACCTTGTCAAATACCTTCATTAGATACCAGAGCTTCGCCATTCTTATTTAAAGCTAAATAGACTTTTCAGTAGTAATCGTCTACACATCGATGGTTGACCTAGTGAAGTGAAAGCCATATTTTTTGTCTGAAAGAAGACTCTGCAATGTCAGATGCATATCTATTTAGGTGTCGATTATAGCACCGAATAATTTACTAAAAAGAAGAAGACGAAAAGGTCGATAGTTCGAAGGATCAGACGGTTTGCTAGAGTTTTTAAAAATAGAAACTACAGAAGAGGATTTCCAACAAGTTGGAAAGCAAAAAACGATGAAGCATTTATTGTATACGTTAGAGAGAACTGGAACCAGTTCAGGAGCATATTTTCTTTTCTGAGATACCATCGAGGTCACATGGTCAATTTTAGAGAAGATAGCGTTAGACAGATTTATATGCGCGCGTATCAAACAGAAGAGATTCAGTTCTAAGTGGAAATTCCATCAAAGATAATGTTGATGAGTTGAAAGTAGAGAAAATAATTTTCTAGTAAAACATTCTGCTTTATCAACAGAAAATAATAACGCTTCAAATTGATAGAAGAAGAAATATTTCCAAGACATGTGCGCTTCATCAAAAACCTTATACTTTATATATTCCTTGTTTTGGCCCTACCCACGATTTACTGAAAATAATTGTTACATCGATTATTATTATTATTATTATTATTATTATTATTTCCTTGGATTTAAGTTGTATATACATTTCTTTCCGGATCCCAACCAGAGACCTATGATCAGGAAAAAAAAGTAAGATCACACACAATTTACATAGATAAGGCTCTTCGTAATATGCGAGCTGTATTTGTAAGTACAATTTTTTGTATTTCTTTAAGGCATGGGCTACCTGAGATTCCTTCAGTAAATCTATCAGAACCTTTTACCAATCATTCCGAGGGCTCCAACTACAACTGAAATTATTGATGTCCTCATGTGCCACAGTTTTTTAAATTTCCACTTCAAAGATACATTACAGTCTGCACATTCTGTTGTTGTGATCTTTGATCCCGATGTCTGGACGATTAGCTTTGTTTGTTCTGTCTGTGTGTCTTGTAAAGTCCCATAAAATTGTTACAGTTTCTTTATTATTATTATTGTTATTATTATCAGTAGTATTATTATTGAGTTTTTGCACCAGAAGTAACTGGTTGTTTACTTTGGAGATCAAATGTATTATTATCATTATTATTATTATTGCTCGAGATTTCTTTGGTTGGCAGTATACCCAGTGTTACACGGGGACAGATGCGCTCAAATTATCGAAAATTCATTCAAAAGAAAATCGTTTTGAAAACATAATCTTAATGGATCTTGAATAAAGATTCATTTTTTTCAAAAACATTTTCTTATTTTTGTAAGGGAGATGAACAATTTAATTTATCTATTTCCTGCAGTCTGCTGCATGCTTATCTGGAGGTCTGAGCAAGCAAGAAAGCCTGATGTTACTTATGCATTTCCTGTAACCTGCTTTTTGCATGTCTAGTGTCAGCAGTAGTGAGGCGGCCTCATGCTGCTCTTTGGTTTCCGGCTACATGCCTGTCTGTAGGCCCCAGAACTGAGACGAACGTATCGCTGCTTTCCTCTTTTTCACAGCATGCTCCCACCGTATTTATCTGGAGCCTTATGCATTGATGCGAGATAAATGCACCACTGTTGTCTTTTAATTGTGTTTGCCAATATGAATCTGTTTTGTTTGTTTGTTTGATGCCATCTTGAGATAAAGTTGTTTTTAATAATGGTGTATAGCAATGGCACTATAGAACAGTCACTGCTGGATGTTATTGTCGATGTAGAAACAGAATAAATACAGGTTTTATTTCGTTTCAAAAATTCTCTAGAATTTTCAACAGCAGTGAGGAGCAAATCTCTGATCTCTCTTTTCGGGATGACTTCTTTTTATTGGTAGGATATCATTGTCAAATTATTCGTACACAGTCGTCGTCGGCATCCGTCCGTCTCAAGAGACGATGGAGTAGGGCGGTGCGCTACGAGCCTGGGCGGGATATATGGAGAACTAGGGCTGCCCGGACGTCTAGTTCCCCCTCTCGGCCTTGCTAGTAGAGTCCAACGGAGAGGATAAACCAATACAGTTACCAGGTACCAGCGCGGCTGCAGGAGTTGCCGAAAGGTAGCACAAAGTGTCGTCCATCTGCCTTAGGGGCTCCACTCCAGGTTTGAATTCAGAGTTGTCCTTCTCCTAGACAAGTTGCCATCAAAGGCTATAGAATCCAGTTTGACCGGCTATTTACCCATAGCTGGAGGGAGAAAAAGAGGATTCACACCTTTCCCAAGGGTACATAAGTGAATGTAATGGATTCGACTGGAATTCGAACTCGGCTCTCCGATTACTCAATCCAAGCTACTATCCATTACTCCACCGTACACAGTAGGCAAAATATAATAAATTAAATTAAAAATTAATTTTTCGAAATTTATATTAAAATTCTGTCCGATTTATCATTATTTATATTATTTATATCTTAAATATTGTCTTCATCTTTGTTGTTATAGATGTCGGGTAACTGAGTCCGCTGAGAAAGTTTCTAATTATAGATGTTTCTATGTCTATATGTGACTCCCAAATCGTCTTCAATGTCTCATCCGTCAAACAATACAACACTAGCCATTATTTTCTCCCATTACTGCCGCTCATGAGCAGAGATGCACAGTGCGTCAGTCACGAGGAGACACGCTCAATTTGTTAAGCTCAAAGACCTAACAAGCCACTCTGTGGTACTGAACAGGATATTTACTGTAGCTGATCTTAATTCGCGAAAAAGAAAACATGTACATGTGAAGACCCCAGTCAAGATTAAAAAATATTATTATTGGTATTTTTGCAGTTACTGTCACTAATAATTTTCACGTTGTTATACACTGCGGTTTTGCACTAATAATTTTCACGTTGTTATACACTGCGGTTTTGCACTAATAATTTTCACGTTGTTATACACTGAGGTTTTGTACTAACAGTTTTCATGGGAGTTAGACAAGTTTTTCACATTCTTTTCAATATTTCAACTTATTTTAATAATGATAACCCCTGAATACTAATTTTGTTCGGAAGAACATCTACCACTACGTGGATTCAAATAAGTGCCGGCTCTGTGGCATAGAACAGGAAAATGACACCTCATCCTTAGCGCTTGTGTAAGATAAATACAAGTGCACTGGCATGATAAAGTGACCTCCCATATGCATTGCTACCTATGTAAAAAATAGGAACTTGAAGTCGACCAGAAACAGTACCGCTTCAAGCCAGAGAAGATGATCGAAGACGACTAAGGCAAAATCTTGTTGGATTTAACCATCCAAACCGAGATCTTCCTTGAGGACATCAAACCAGACATCACCGTCGTTGAAAAAAAAGCCTTTTTATTGACGTGTTTGTTGCTGGTGTCTATAATATCAAAATCAAAGAAATTGGAGAGCTTACAAATTACACCGAGAACCAAATTGAGGTTGCCAGAATTCAAGCCACTATTGTTCCCCCATTTATTGTTAGGACGTTGAGATCGATACCTTCTTCTCTTTTTATGTGTAGTGCTCATTCAGAACGTTGACGATCATGACTCTCCACAATTTCCTATCTTTTGTAGCTTTTAATAAATTTTATTTTATTTTTCGTTATCACTTCTAAACCTTGTTCCGCCATACATTTACCCACGCAAGCTAGATTATGTGTCGATTTTCTCAATCTGCCCTGCGAGAATAAGATTTTACAAGCTCACTTTCCTCATTCTATGCCTTAGAAATTTCAGCTGTCTCTTCCTGATGTTATATTGAAGTAACCTTTTTGTTTCTATTTTATTTCAAACTTCGGTTCATAATATCCTTCAGTAAAATCATATTTCTTTAGTTTCAACTCTCCTTCATCTGTGAGGAGATTGTCTAGCATTCACTGCCATTCACTTCTTTTTTAAGGTTTTTGTCGCTTCAGTAGACGTATTATGTTTTACTTGCATTTCTTCACTCACTTGAAACACCATTTTGAATTTGTTGGCTTCCTTCATTACTGAATAAAGTTTCCTCCATTCATCACCGAGTCTTCTGTAGTTTCCAGATATTTTCGAAGACCAATTGTTGTAGTTTTGTAAGACAGTTCTAGCTGAAGCAATCCTCTACATCCTTCGGATCTGGTCACATACAGACGATCAACATTAGCCTTGGGATGACGCATGTCGTGGCAAGTGAAAAGTTTTCTAGTTCTGGCGTCCATTCGCTTAATGTCAGCTATAGTTCAGTTAAGGATGTTGAAACTCTATAGTTACAGCCAAGATGTTTATAACCGATATTCTTCTTTTTTTTTGTTCAACTCGACATTCAGTACGTGACACACACGTCTGTAGTATTATTTTCTTTCTTTCTCCTTCATTTGTTTATGCTGTATTCCAACTCCTTCGTTAATTCCTAGGTAACTACAGGCTTCTTCATATTCCAGTTCCCTAATTCTTTGTGACAAAATCTAAATTTATTGAGTGTGTTTCTGTAATTCTTCCTTTCTCAATGTTACTTTTGCCCATTTATCTAATCTAAAATCCATACTTATGCTGAACATTTTACAGTATTAAGAAGACCCTTCAACTCATTTTCGTCTTTGGCAAAGAGTTTGAGATCATCCATGTAGAGTAGGTGATTGAATAATTTCTTGTTATTGTTTAGTTCATGCGTAAGTTCGATTAAGGACAGACAAAACAGAAAGGGTGACAGGGAGCCTCCTTGAAAGATTCCTCGTCGGATATTCAGGCGGTTGGAAGTGGCAGTGCTTTTGGTGTGATTTAGGTATAATGTAGTTTACACATTCTCATGCTGTATTTAAGGAAATTTACTACCACCGAAAAGAATTTGTACATTTCCAAAGCCTTGAGCGCTTTTCCAATTTTCCTGTAAAATTTCTTAAGGTCAGTTTGGAATATTTTATTTTGGCGATAGAACCTACAGCGCTTTTTGTGTCGTTTTGTTCTCTGTGCCTTTAACTGCAGTTTCTGTTTTTGTATTTCCTTGATTGGGGAAATTTCATTTAGTAATTTAATTTTATATCTGCGCTTGATCTTTCTGCATTTGCATGTTGAAACATTTGGGTTTCTTGAGATTTCATCTAATATCGATAACTCACATCTGATTTCTTTTATTTCTCCATTCAGTTTGTCTTCCAAGCTGGCTGTTTTTGTTTGTTGTTTGATCTTTTCATTGTTTTGACACCAAGCTTCCAAGTAGCTGTTAAAGTTGTTGCGTTTATGACATTATTTACTTCCGTGATGTTTCCCAATGTTTTGTCCGTTCGCAGTGCAGCATTGTATAGTTGTACAATATGTTTATTGGACTTTGTCATATGAATTTTTGGGAGCTGGTCTCTGTCTGACATTTGTGCGCGAGTTACTCTGCTGAGTTCTTGAATGATGTGGTTTTTCGCTTCAGTAACTTCACGTCTGTTGTTTTCAAGGAATTCTGCCCTAATGTAGTTTGACTCAGATTCAGTGACATAATCTGAATAACTGTAGCTGTTTATGTCGCAGGTAAATTCCTCAGTTTCATTTCCTGAGAGATTATTATTTCGCATCTCATTTATTTTATATATTTATTTCCACTCTCACCTCATTATTGTTTGAGTGATGGGTTATTGTATTCTGTCTTATATTTAGTTCTATCTGATCTATTTCTGCATTTGAGAGTCTTTTATTTCGCACGATGTCCCTGCAGACATTGGCAAACATGCTTGGATTGAGATAGGAACTTGTTCGAATTCCGACCATAGTTCTCAATATTTGGTATGTCTGATCCGTGATGTTCTTTTGCGGATTTTCGAGTGCAGTGAAAATGGATGTCATGTTTTGTTGATACTCTTCGTGAGATCATTTCGTTCGTTTTCTTTTTATTAATTGATTTAGAATTAAATCATTTGGCCCAAGGTTAGAGTTGTTCCGGGTTTGGTGAGCAGGTGTCACATAGTTGTTGGAAGAATTTGTTCCAGTGACAGACATTTCGGCCCCAGGTTGGTTCCTCTGTAAAGAACGCGGCTTTTGGTAATCCGGTATGAGTATTTGTAAGCATTGAGATTTATTATTATTATTATTATTATTATTTCGCTGTTTTTGGTGGCTTTTAACGGACATAATGACTTCAAATACATCTTGTATATACATTTTCTCGACTGAATGTAATCGGTATTATTGGAGAGACACGATAATATTCTTAAAATATTAAGAATTATTTGCGCAAGTCGTAAGCGTTGTGTTCATTTTTATAAATTAACGAACAATAGGTATTGCGGATTATTTTAAGAAATCCTATTCACAGGAAGTCACATAAAGGAAATTCTTTAAGCTTTTATAAATCGCTTGTCATTGCATCATTCTTCTGGAAATATCGACCAAACCACACCTGTTCTGAATTGTATATCCGAGTTTAATATTCTCGGATGAAAATTCAACCAGTTGATAAGAAGTTTGAGTTAATTGTTGAGTGAAAGGGCATAAGAGAGAAAAATTATATATATATACATATATATATATATATATATATATATATATATATATATATATGAAGAAATATAGTCTTAAGGTCTGCTATATTTATGGGATAAAGTGCTCGATATCAGAGATAGAGTGTGTAAATATAAAAGTGAACATAAAGTCAACACTTAGAGGCGACAGTCTGTTTCATGCTATATGCAATAGTAGGAACAGACTGTTGCAACTGTTGACTTATAACATATATATATATATATATATATATATATATATATATATATATATATAATAAGAAAGAACAGTAAGATTTATAATGCGGTGTTCTTAGCAGCTATTTTTATTTTTAAAAAAACACTGCTCGATACAAACAGTAGAGCAAAATATAATTATTTTCTTTTTTAAAACGTGATTTCATCGCGGCACAGAAAATTTACATGTTTCAAAACTGAAACTAAATTTATAAATTTAATTATAAAAATTAAAGTTAAAATCCATACTCTCGTTCCATTGTCAAGCGATGTTAGGAAAGAAATTTACTTAATTTATAAGCGCAGACAATATTAAAATTATGAGTTGTTAACGTTAAGGAATATCTATTTTAATTTATGGGTGGTTGGGTTTTTTATTTCCCTAGACATCTTATGTATCCAATATATGTTACTTACAAAGTCAGGTTATGTTTAGGTGTGTGTGTCGGATGGGGGGGTGTTGTTAACAAACGTATACCTCCGTTATTCAATTGAGTCGTCTGGGTTTTCAATGATAAAAAATTTTGGTATTTATATTCATCCGCTTAAATCATATTTTTATACACAATGATATTCTAAAAAGGTCCATTTAAATATGTTCAAGACGTACTTTTAATATTTCAATTTTAGTAATTAAATTTTATCCTTACAGATTTAAAGTACCATTCGAGCTTCTAATAATTAATAGACTATACGGTATTTTTACAAACAAGTATATTAGAATTTAATTACTAATTAAAGATCAAATGTAAAAATGTATGAGTCATCTATATTCTTTATTATTTTATTTTTTTCAAAATTAATTAGTACTTAAGGAAAATATTTGACAGCGCCTACAAAAAATAGCTATTTCATTTCTTTCATTTAGTAAATTTTTATTTTTCAAGAACTAAATAATGTATAATTTTTCATGTATGCACAAAGAACATGGGTCATTTAATGACCTACAAGATCTAGCTTTTCTTATTAATTTCATATTAATATGGGATATATGGAGAACTAGGGCTGCCCGGGCACCTAGTTCCCCCTCTCGGCCTTGCTAGCAGAGTCCAAAAGAGAGGATAAACCAATACAGTTTGGTACCAGCGCGGATGCAGGAGTTGCTGGAAGGTAGCACAAAGAGCCATCGATCCGCCTTTGAATTCAGAGTTCTCCTTTTCCTAGACCAGTTGCCATCCAAGGCTATAGAACCCAGTCTTTCCTGCTATTTACCCATAGCTGGAGAAGAAAAAGATTCACACATTTCCTAAGGGTATTAGTACGTAAGTAAGATTCTAATGGCATTCGAACTCGACTCTCCGATTCCTCAATCCATTACTCCACCATATATATATATATATATATATATATATGTATAACTGTCGGTATTATTATTATTATTATATATTAATAATGTGTGATCTATATATATATATATATATATATATATATATATATATATATTGATAATGTGTAATCTATGTGATTAACAGAAGTGTCATGTACATTGTCAAGTTGTCGAGGAAAGACATATTTCTATAGCATTATAATCCCTCCTGCCGCCGCCGCCTACAGCCGGTGATGTAACCACGCTTAGTGGTCCGGTCCTCAGCTTCTTAGGACGACGATTTTAACCACGAGACCAACTCTACGCTAGTCAATTCTGACACTGATCCAAGCTGGTTGTTGGTCCCTGGCCACTTCGATCTACACCATCTACTGCCCACGCTGTGTTCTTGATCTCAGAGCAGTGTAGGATACAAGGTCATAGTAATCGCAGCGCCGGTTCAAACCGTGGCGGGTGCCATATTAAGGAAGAAATATCTTCACAAAGAAAAAATAAAACGAAAGATTTTTTGGGTTAATGTTCAATTGGTTTATTTAGTCATGATACAACAAAAATGAACTTTTCCTGCATCAATTTTTATAGTAACATTTTTTTCTCGCCTAATAATTTGGGTTCAATATTCTTCGGAATTAGAAAATCTGGTGACAGCTGACGTGGATTCTAGAGGCACTCGAGATGGAAGTTCCCAGCCCATGTCCTTGAACTTTTAAAACCATCTGCTTTATGCAATTCGGCCCAAAACTTACGTGGACCAAAGGGTTTTGAGGATTCTTTCATTTTCACATTAATTCTAATTAGGGTTCTTTGTTTCCTATTTCTGCTTTCTTAGTTTGAATACCCTATAAAAATAGATAACCTTTTATAAAGTCGTCAAAAAAACAAATGTTACGGCAGTTTTTATATACACAAAACCCTTTCATAAAGAAATAAAATAAAAAAATCTCCATAGACACATCTTCCGTTTTAAATTTAGACACCCCTACCTTACTCTGACTTGACATCTATAAATGTAACTCTATACAGATACAAATTATTAACACCCAACACACCTCCCTATTTAAACAATCGCAAGGCTGTTACCATGGAAATTTTGATTTCAATTATAAATATGCTATTAAAACACGTAAATTTCAGAAATAAGTTATTCCCAAAAAAATTTCGCTTGAAGATGGAACAGAGCTTACTTTAATTCAATTTAATTCAAATAATTATATTGAAGTTTTAGGCTCTTGTTTTGAAACATGAGACTTCTTATGTAGCGTGTTGGAATCATATTTTTAAATAAATAATTATATTTATGCTCTACTTTTGTATCGAGCACTATTTTTTAAAAATAATAACAAAAATACTAAAGAACTTTGGATTATTTACCTAACCAGTTCTTTCCTATTTTCTATATATTTCACACACACACACACACACACACACACACACACACACACACACACACACACACACACACACATATATATATATATATATATATATATATATATATAAAGGTTATAACTTTTTTACTTTTTGTAAAATAATTGATATCCTCTCTCATAATTTGCGTCAAAGATGCATAATTACTATCCAATTACATCCTTAGCAAATCGCAAAATAAAACTTCTGATATATATATATATATATATATATATATATATATATATATATATATATGTCTATACCCTTATTAACAAATTAATGCACTTTTCATTACTTTTCAACTAAAGTTCATCGATTTATGCCACAGGAACATCGGGTTACAAAAAAGTCACAACCCAAAATATATATATATATATATATATATATATATATATATATATATATATATTCCAATTCCTGTTGGGTTCTTTTTAAATTCACTTACGCGCAAATACTCATGGGAAAAGTATGAATCCATCTCTTAGGTTTATTAGTAAGACTCCTATCACTAAGTCATTATCTCCAAAAATAAAATAAAATTGTATACAAAATATTTAGATTTCGCATTAAATAACCCATAGTGGTGTTGATATGCCGCTAAAAAAAAAAGCAAAGAAATCCTCATAATAAACTCATTCAGTAACGCTCTACTTTGATTGGATCTTGAGTCTTGTATTAGGTGAACAATAGTGTAAAAACCTGAGAAGAGAACACATCATTGCTTATTAGCAAGAAAATGGCTCGTTTCTAATTACGTTCTATAGAGGCTCACCTAACGCTCGGTTCGCACTCCTCTCCTGTCTTTTCAACAGAAGAAGAGGTTGATCATGTTTTTCCCAAGTTTAGGACTGAGTTTCCGGTTCCTTCTGAATTCTTTTCATTTTCTTCCATTCACAGTAGCCCCTTGAGTCTTAGTGGCTTTATCATCTTGCTTGGAGTGAATTGATATATATATATATATATTGATATAATATATATATATATATTAAAAAGAAGAGAAGAGAGGAAAACAAAGCATAATATTTTTTTTTCTAAATAAATCCACATTACAACCAAAAACGTTTGCGGCACCTCTCTTCTCTTCTTTTTAATATACATACTTTTCTCTCGTTGGAACCATTATAACCTCTTTCTTTCATATATATATATATATATATATATATATATATATATATATATATATATATATGTGTGTGTGTGTGTGTGTGTGTGTGTGTGTGCGTGCGTGTGCGTGTGTGAATTCAAATCTCGGTCAATGCTCACGCCAGTCCTATATCAATATGCCTGGCCGCACCCCCAACCGAAATAATTACTGTATATATTTATAATTAGTAACTGTCAACAAATGTGTGACGGCGAGAAGATAATGTCTGTGGATGCGAACAGATTTTGTTTTCGTTTTCATTTTTTTTTTTTTTTTTTTTGCCTCCTTGACATCTGATCTACAATTTTTTTTGCAAGGAGTGTCCATTTTGACGTTTCTTTCCCCCGCGCATTTTCAACCTACCCCAATGATTTCTTTTTTCACCCTCTTTCTTTCTCAAGTCAACGCAGGCGTTTATCGATAATCTGTTGGATAGCATCCGATCAGATTACAGAAGGGCAGCCGTTTATTATAACAACGAATGCTCTTATTAAACGAGGTTATTATTATCAAAAACTAGTATGTCCCGAACATCTCTTTCATTATATGCTGTGTCTCTCTTCAGTGCGTGTCTCTTCAGGGCGTGTCTCTTTATGGCTATACACAACTTTCTTTCCTATTTTGTTCTAAATAATGTTTATTTCCTTATTATCCCTCCCAGTCACTAAGTTAAAATCGATTAGAAATTATCCGCTTATTATAATTAAAATTTTAGATATCTTTATAATGATTTTCATAATATTTATCCATCACTCCTTCCGAAAAAGAGAGAGGGACAAAGCCCAGCAACACAGATAAATAAGAATTGTACGTCCGTCAAAATAATGAAAATAAATTGTTCTAATTCCTATATCTTTCGTTTACTGCTATCGTCCAATTAGCGTTATCGAAAATACCCGATGCCAAATTGATTAAAATACGCGGCTTATAATATATAGACAGGCAATGGTTTCTTTCGCTTTTAAGATTTCGATTGTGTAGCCGCCGGCTTTACATGGGTTTTTGTTGTGCTCTGGAATGTTATCGTATCTTGTTTGAGAGAGCATGTCCATTCCTTCTCATTAAACGTCATTTCCCTTTATTGCATCTGCGTTATGTGAGGATTGACTTCTCTTGACATGTACACTGAACACGTGACACCCCACTGAACATTGCCCACGCTTCTACCCTGGGAGCCAGGCCTATGCAATCCAAAATTCCGATTAATGAATCTAAACCGACTACATGCAATGCTTATAAACAAATTGTCTAGTAAATTACTTCCGTATTAACAATAAAGAATATGTGAAAATGTAGTTACTTGATAACGCGCAGGTAGAATCAATGAATAGATATTTCCCCGGAAAAGGTCCAGTTCATAATAGTGAATGTTACTGGCCCTTCCCGACTTCTGATTTCACCGATAACATAAAAATCGAATTTCCATTTCGTCGAACTGTCCACTTCACCGAAAAATTCAAACAGAAAATTAATTTGAAATTAAAACTGTTATCTACACTATTTACATTGTTCGGACTGCGGTTCACATCTTTGCCATATTTACGACGTTTCGGCCGTTGTACGCTCCGACCTTCTTCAGTAGATTAGAATTTCGAACTGAACCATTTATTTCGTCCACCGGGGTAGATTGTTCTAGTTCCACATGCCTCTTCTGGATGTCTCAGTATCAATCTACCCAGTCTACCTCATTGGTGAACTCATTTGAAAAATGCCTATCTCTAAAAATCATTCTAGACATGGATTTACTTGCATTCAATATTTGTACCTTTTAGTTAAAAATAAAAAGTTGCTAAGGAAATGAAATAATCAACAAATTTATCCAATATAATTGATCCCTTTAAATTTCTTGATAATGCTTCACGATGAATGAACAAAAATATTCTAGCCGTTAAAAACTTTCCTTATGAGTTTGAGCTGCGGATACAACTTTAACTGAAAATAAAAAAAACTCTTAATCACTTAAAGTCTTCGAGGAAAAAAATATGCAAAATAGAGAAAAAGAGTCTATTTCCTCTACTTTTCGGCCTTTTTTTTTTCTACTTTGCGGTTTCGAAAAAAAAAAAAGAAGCTGCAATGTAGAGAAAAGAGGCCAAAAAGTAGAGAAGATACAAATAAAAATGAATTGAGTAAATACAAAACAATAGGAAGGGCGTGAGACAAATATGTGTCTTTTCACTGGATTTACTTTACAATGTGGCGATTGACAGAATTTCAACTAGAATTTATTATTGCAATCACAATCTTAAAAATGTAACATATAAAGATAACTCAGTATTGATAGAGAAAGATAAATACAGGAATTCCTACCGAAGGTAATAAAGAAAAGCGAGAAGTAAAAGACTAAACATCAATTATAAGAAGTCAAAATGGATAGTTGTCACTAAAAGGAAAGGCACAAGAAAATATATTAAAATAATTGTCCGACTTAGTCTATTTCATAATATATGATGTCATTTGTTTACGTTAAGATACGATTCGAGCGTTCGAGAGAAATCATGGGAAATTTGTAGTTTAAAAACAGTAATTCGACCTTGTCAACCAGAAATAAATAAAATAGCACGTCAGGCTATATAATGGTTCCGTGTATCTTGTCGGAGGACACATATTTTCTATGAAATTTCTCGTATATTCAGGCCGGCAAATGTCAATACTGTTTATTATAAACAGAGGATTTACTCAAATATTTGTATCTACAAAAATAACGTACAAATAGAATATATATTAAAACAATTTTCGGACCTAGTTCATTTCGTTATATATATATATATATATATATATATATATATATATATATATATATATGTATGTATGTATGAACTTCATTTCAGTACTTCATGAGCTTCCGATGCTTAGCTGTGATTAATTAATGATGGATGTCTCATTTTCGTTTATGATCGATTTCATCACAATTCTTCTGTTAAGTTTGGAGAGTAATTATACATTCTTATTGCTCAAAGTAGATTCCAATCGTGTTATAAAATCCTCCGAGAATTCCAGTAAGATATCTTTAATCATTTCTAAGATACAACGGTTCAAAGCTTAATCCAACAATTGAACAATTTTGCAGTTACATGATTTGGATAATTTTGCTGTTACATTCGGTAAATAGACAAACATCATTGTGTTCTTAATTAAAAAAATGAATGTCTTCACATGAAGTAACTCTTATAAAAAATGAGACTTTGGCAATCCTGAGTTAGCACAAATCACCAAGCTCATGGTTTACTGAGCTGTTTTACTCTTGATTCTCCTGTACGCCTGTAAGACCTTTTCGTACTCTACTGAAGGGACAGCCTCACATATGAAAGATTCCATCAAATGGAACTTCGTCAAATCCGAATCACAAGCAACGAAGTTCTCCTCTGCGAAAACTTGGAGAGCCTAGAAAACATCATGACCCGCCACCAACTTCGATGGACCAAAAACCAGAGCTCCCCATCCTCTGAACCCTCCTACTCTACCATGCGGTGGCTGGGGATGTCTTTTCAGATCCAAAATAGGACTCATTTCACACAGAAGGAAATGTCGATGAGCACTCCAATACGACGGACGACGTTATACACACACACACACACACACACACACACACACACACATATATATATATATATATATATATATATATATATAGTGTAATCGATAATGAATCCCGTGACCCATCAGGATCGTAGGGTACCACATGCACTGCAGACGTAGTAGAAGTGGTGTTTCTTGGATAAGATAACCTGGCCGGTTTTGAATTCACAGTTACCTTCTCAAAAGCTATAGAAACCACTCATAGCTGGAGGAGGAAGAAGTTGGGTTCATACCTTTCCAAAAACGTGAATCCGACTGTAATTCGAACTCGGTAATTATCATTCCTCCTTTATATATATATATATATATATATATATATATATATATATATATAGAAAGAAAGAAAGAAAGAAAGAAAGAAAGAAAGAAAGAAAGAAAAGTAAAAACTGTGGTTAGCATCAAACAGTGACAGTTTGTTTTAAGCTTGAACGAAATCTTCACTCCATGTGAGTTATCTGTTGGCTCGTCTGTTTATATAGGCTGGTCAATCGTGCACTGTTGGTAGTAAGGTCCATTGTATTATCCTAACGGTTATTGGGTGGCAGTAACGGTTATATTTAAAATTATTCCAGACGGAATTCAGTAGGAATAATTGCTGATCTGAATGCGGTTATTTTATAGTGTTCCTTGTTAAATTTTTACTCGTTATTTCTTATTGATTACATTATTATTTCTTGTTGAATATTATTACATTTATTTCTGTTTATGTGTGCCTTCATAGTTTATTGATTCACTTACTGTTTATTATTTACTTAATTGTTTATTGACTTAGATTTATTTATTTATTTTATTTTACTTATTTATTTATTTTTATTGTTAAGTGGGATAGAAGGATAGACAGATGGAAAAGAGAACGTAAGAGGCTTTTATAAATAAAATAAAAAAAATGACAGACTCTAAGAACAGCCGAAAGAAAATGTTGAATGAAAGAAAAAAAAGAAACTTTTAAAATGACAAAACCAAAATAGGTAGAAAGAGTAAATCTTATTTCCGCCGCAAAAACCGAAGCCATGTTTGTTTTTCATTGGCCAATGAGTTGAATGAGGACGCCTCCGCCTCAAAGCTACGCGTCTGTTGCTAAGCAGAAGAGAATATGTTGAAGACAACGCCTCCCCTTTGCAATCAAACGGTCGGTATGCTTCGATCGATTTTTCATCAATTGATTTACGTGAGGCATCCTCCCAATACACACCCTTTAAAACCTCCCACAAATACATCAGATCTCTATCTGCTAACCCGTTTGATACCCTCCATCTTGCAAATATGGTTGAACACTGGTATATATATATATATATATATATATATATATATATATATATATATGTGTGTGTGTGTGTGTGTGTGTGTGTGTGTGTGTGTGTGTGTGTGTGTGAAAAAATATAGAAAATAGGAAGGAACTGGTTAGGTAAATAATCCAAAGTCCCTTAGTATTTTAGTTATTATTTTAAAAAAATAGTGCTCGATACAAAAGTAGAGCATAAATATAATTATTTATTTATTTAAAAATATGATTCCAAATCGCGACATAAGAAGTCTCATCTTTCAAAACAAGAGCCGAAAACTTCGATATAATTATTTAAATTAAATTGAGTTAAAGTAAGCTCTGTTCCATCTTCAAGCGAAATTTATTTAGATTCCAAAAAAAAATTTCGCTTGAAGATGGAACAAGCTTACTTTTTAATTCAATTTAATTCAAATAATTATATTGAAGTTTTAGGCTCTTGTTTTGAAACATGAGACCTCTTAGGTAGCGTGTTGGAATCATATTTTTAAATAAATAAATAATTATATATATATACGTTTCATTAAAAACGACTGACAAGTTACTGACCGTGTTTGAAAAATAAAAACATTCCTATAACTCTAGATACATACATAAAATAATCCAGACATTCAGCTAAAAGCAAAAAAAAAAATAAAAATAAACCTTGATAATTGCTAAAATATAGACGAAAGCGCTCGGACATACAGAACATTCGGAGAATTTCCACGTAATTTATGGCCACAAAAGAAGTAAAAGATATGAACACAAGAAAAATTAAATCAAAAATTAACCGCAGTACCTTATCAGTCGTTTTGAATGAAATATATGAAAGAGGGATTGCTGTTCAAATACACAATTATATTTGTGCATGTGTAACTTTCTGTGGTATCTGTATGTATGAATTTATCTGTGTGCATGAAGTTACCTCTGTATGTATATAAATTATATGCAGTTTGAAAATGTATATGTATATATGAACATGTATATAATTATATGGATTTGGAAATTTATCTACGAGTGGGTAGTCAATTGGTTTGGTTTTGAGTAGTAAATGTGTGCGTGTGTGTGTGTCTGTGTATGCGTGTGTGTGTGTTTGTGTGTGTGTCTGTGTATGCGTGTGTCTGTGTGGCACAAGATGCTAGGAACAGGGCACTCAGTAATGAGTAAACTCATTACACTTGCAGCTGATATGTAAAACAACTTTACTATGCGACACGTCAAGAAAGACTTCGTAGATAATCTTAAAAATTTAGCCTAGACTGGTACAAGGCTACAGGTGTAGATTTTTTAGAATATTAATTCCGTTTTTTGTGTGAACATCAAATGCTTTCAGATTAAAATAAAATAAATATTTGACCATGTCGATATAAATATTAATTTCTGTTTGCTTTTTCATGGGATGCAAGTAGAATTGTAAGAAAATAAAGCAGGTAGTAATTTGGTAGTGATTGCTGGATAAAGTGTGTCCATCTTGAAAATTAGTGATTAACAATCTGTTACCTGTACTCTAATTCCCAGCTGTGAAAGGGGAAATTCGGTACCATTAGTATAATTAAAACAATTTTGATCAATTGCAATGAAGATGAAAAAATACGGTCCAGAAATGAATAAAGCTTGACATTGTTTCATCTAATCCAAATTCCAGATCATATTACTACTACTATTACAAGTGGAAATAAAGCAATTGAAATGAAAGAAAGCCTAGTAAAGAATGAAGAATTCTTGACAATGCTTCATCGAATTCAAATTCTAGATAATATTTCTATTATTAATACTACTAATGGAAATAACGTGACAGGAATCAACAAGTACGATACAGTAGTAAAAACGAATCACGGTTGACAACGCTTTATCAGTTGAATGAAGATTTTGGACTAAATTTATTACGTGTAGACACTTATGCATTTTCTCAATGAATGAAATTATCATAAAGGCGTTGGTGGATGGCCTACACTTCCTCCATTCAAGTGGACATCAGTCAGGGTTGAATACGTTTTCTATCGATTCGGTGCCTGTCCGTTTTCATCTGATAAACGATGAATGAAGCGTTCGCCTGTTCGGTCCATTGCTCAAAGTTATAAAATGTTGACTCTTTACCGAGGATTGTCGTGCAGTGAAAAAAAAGTCAGATGTGTGGCCGGTCTCGTCGTTCAAAGATTTATGTATTTCCCATTGATACAACAGTTTGGTGGTCGATCATAAGTAAACACCAAGATTTTGACTGCTTATTTTATACGTAGGGAGAAATTATATGTAGTATATTTGGGCAGGAATCCCTCTTTTATGCAAATTTCATAAAAAACAACTGAAAAGTTACTGCGGTTAAGTTTTATATTTAATTTTTCTTGTGTTCTTATAATTTTATTATATTCTGGACATAAATTATGTAGAAAATATCCAAATGTTCTTTATGTCCGAGCGTTTTCGGCTATTTTTTTCAAGTCATTATCAAGGATGATTTTATTTTTAATTTTAACTGAATGTCTAGATACATACATAAAACAATCCATACATTCAACTAAAATAAAAATAAAATCATTCTTGATAATAGCTAAAAAAAATAGCTGTTGTTATTGGTTACAGACAAGGCGTGGAAATTAGAGCTCTCTTGCTCGGAAGAGTAACTCCGACTTCTTTGTTTATTCCTCGTCTGGTTGAAAATTGACACAGAAGTGTCTGAAAATTCCGATTTAATTTAGCCAAAATTCTAATATATAATAAATATTTTCAATCTTATTGCCATCTAATTGTTCTCATTTCGTTGGCTTTTTATTCCTCAAATTTTATTAATCGGTATATACATACATACATACATATATATATATATATATATATATATATATATATATATATATATATATATATATATATGTGTGTGTGTGTGTGTGTGTGTGTGTGTGTGTGTGTTCAAACTCGGTTGGTGAAAAAACCTGGAATTCACAATTTTCAAACAAACTAATATCTGAGGAAAAATTGTAATAAAAAAAAAAAAGAAAGCCCCAGAAACCTCCGAACAGGGCGAAAGAAATTGTCCAGTACCTTAAATTTCTGGTACAAAGAAAAAAAAAGCAGCAAGTAATAAATTAAAACGAAGAGTGCTCAATACACCAAGTAGAGCAAAAGTAAAATAAATAAATCCTAATGAGCCAGATACTACCTACCTATGTTTAAGCATATGCGATCATCACGGTGAACTGTCTAATGAGGAATTAACGAGGAACAAATTTATTGATAAAATTATTGCTAAAACTTAAAATTAGCATAAGCCTAAAAAAATATTTAAAAAAAAGCAAAGATTTATTATAATAACCAGGCTTTTTTATGCCTGCATCTATTAAATATTTCTGATCTGGTTTAATAAAATTCTTGGTTTGTTGAAGGTAGTTATTGCTAACTTCTCCTCCATACATATTATACAGTACTTGTCGGCTTTATACTAACAATATTTTTTTTAGTATTTCTCATTTTAGAATGGAACCCGTGTTTAATATTCCAAATGTATTTAGATAAGTTAGTGTTATACCTATACTTCTCTTTCTTAAATGTACTTATATGATTATAGTAACGCTTTTTAAAAATGAATTCAGTAGATGCTATATACACTTTATCGTTCTCGTTATTAGTGATTGAATTATTTCTACCAATTTTCACTTTATAGACGACACATTATTGTTGACACTTGCCCTTGAGTGAGCGGGTGTCTTCATTCCTACAGTTACATTTAGCGGAGTTAATGTCAGATTTGATTATAGTTTTTTTCCTATTAAATTTATTAATTAAACTTGCCATAATCAGCATACAGCTGTAGATTACTTTAACGTAATTCCTATTGAAAATTTTGTCGGACGGGGGAAAAATCTTTTCTAACAATTTATAAATTTTTGATTTTAAAATTGGATTAAAATTTAGATTATATGAAGGATTAAACCATAAAATATCCCTAGCCCTATTCTTCTTTTTATTTTGCTTACTAGGAGGAAAATATGTCAATCTGGTTTTCTTCTCATTAATTTCCAAAGCTTTTTCATATTCTTTTTTATGCCAATTAAAAATACTAACACACGAAGTATTGATAAATAGTCTAAAACTAATACCGTTAGGGATTTGTTCTAGATTTGTTTCGAGAGGTTAGAACCTACGTTGATGTAAATAGGTTGCTGATTATTTTTCCTAAAAGGAGAAATAATACCATTCCTTAAATCTAAGGTAATATCTATATAGATTGTTACTTTTAAGTTAGTTTCTATGTCTAAATCCAAATTTGATGAACATCTGGCGCAGCTGCACTAGATATTCAGCAAATTCGGATTTAATAACGTAAGTTCTAACCACCGGAAGCATGTTTTACAACAAATCCCTAATGTTTGTAAACATCTCTATCTGCTCTAGCATCTGCTAAGAACCTCCTACCAACAGAACAGCTTTTATTCCTGCGCGGAAATACCAAATGAAACCAAGATCATCACCTTGATTCTCACCTGCCTGCTCGGACGCTATAACCAACAGGAATCATTTCTTCTGGCTGTATCAGGGCGACAGGTCTGTTTGCAACATATATCTCTTTGTCTCTGCTCGTAATAAGTGCAAACGTGTCCTCAAAGAAGCGAAGTTACTGTTTGCTGATAGAATAAAAAAAACAAATTGACTCTCATAAGTTCGGTTCTAGGGATTGTTGGCGGTTCTGCAAGTGTGTGCTGAACAACAGTAAATCATCAATTGCTCCTCTCTTCAATCATCTTTGCTCGGAAATTCGTCTTCAGCCACACTCGTCTCATCTGAGAGTAGTCATACGTGATTTCCCACCTAGAATGGAGACTCTACTGAATGATATGCGTATTTCCCCGTTTCTCGTTTCAGGCATAAATTTTCAAACTAGACTCCCACAAAGCAAGCGGATGTGACGGGATGCCAGCTGTCGTCTCGTGCTCCCGAGCTGGCTCCAGAACTCTACAATAGCTTCACTGCTTCCTGCTTCCCAGCTTGTTGGAAGTCCTGCTATGTAGTTCCTGTTTTTAAGAATTTTGCAGAATCCGCTGAACCATCAAATTATCGTTCTATTATTCTCTGTTACCGCGCTTTTTGTCAAAGTTTTAGAGGCTCTAATAAATGTTGAAGTTGGTTAAGCATCTTACGATTTCCTCTTTGACAAACTATATGGCTGCTGTTTCGCCAGGTCTTCCGGTGATATGCTAACGGCTATCACTGAACTTTTATATCAAACCCTGGATAAGAACGGTGAATCGACCTCGGGTTATAAATATCTTGAAGGCATTCAACAGGGATTGGCATTCTGACCTTCTACATAAAGTCAAGGGCTACGATGCCACAGGAAGAATGTGTGATTTAATCTAATCGTTCCTATTAAGTTTTGAAATGAAGTTTGTTTTGAACGGGTTCGCTTCCAACTCCTTTCTTACAAACGCAGGTGTCCCCCAAGGCTCTATGCTGGATCCTACGCTATTTCTGATCTTCATCAATGATCACCCGGATGTCATCAGTTCCCAACTACTTATTCATACAGATGACATTACCATTTACTCCTGTCTCAATAATAAATGCGACAGATCTGACGAAGTAAACCTAGCAGCTGCCCTTGAAAAGGAACTCCAATCAGTGGTTAACTGGGGCAAGAAACGGCTTGTAAATTTGAACGCTCCCAAAAGAAAACGGTTTTCATTTAACCACCCTAGAGAACGTTTTCTGTCTAGCACCATCCTGGCTGACGCTAGACTGCAGGAGAGCAATACACTGAGCCTTCTTGGCCTAACGTTTTGAAGTTGAGCGACTACATCGAATCAATACCTGCATCTACTGCAAGGAAATTTGGGTCACTATGTCGTAGGAGAAAATTTTTTACTCGCCGGAATCCATCTTGCACATTTACAAATCTAACATTCGCCCACGCATTGAATACTGCTGCCATATATGGTCTGGTGTTCCTGTTGTACATCTGGAGATTCTTGACAAAATCCAAAAATGGATCTGTAATGTAATCGATCAGGTATCACGACTTCAGTCACTTTCTCACATACGTGTTGTAGCTTTCCTCTCTCTTTTCTACAAATATTTTCATGGCAACTGCTCAGACGAGCTTTTTTTTCCTTGGGCCCCGAATAAATGAATTGATGCGTGCTACTAGATTGGCATCTAGGTCCTGCCCGTTTACAGTTGAAGTAGGTAAATGCAACCTCCACTTCTACTCAAACAGTTTCTTTTCTCGCGCTTCCGCTTGCGGAACTCCTTTCTGTTTACTTACTTCTCTGATAAGCAAAATCTACAAAAATTTAAATGTAACATCAATCGCCATTTCCTGTCTGCTCGAATCCTTATCATTTCTTGTTCTTTCCTCAATTCACCCAAATCTCAATCTTCGCTTAAACTTTCACTCCCTGTAAAATAAACGCACTTGCTACATTTCCCACCTTACTTGGAGCGAAAAATTATATTTATATTATATATATATATATATATATATATATATATATATATATGTATATATATATGTGTGTGTGTGTGTGTGTGTGTGTGTGTTTTTCGAATGTTTTGTATGTTCAAACGTTTTCGGATATTCTTTTAACCATTATCAAGAATTATTCAGCTAAAAAAAAGTAAATAAATAAAATAAAAACATCCTGATAATGGCTAAAGGAATAGCTGAAAGGTCTCGGACATACAAAATATTCAGACAAATTTTACATGCTTTATGTCCAGAAAAGGAAAAAAAAACTTTACGAACACAAGAAAAAATAAACCAAAAACTTAACCGCAGTAACTTGTCAGTCGTCTTTAATGAAAATGGCATATATATGCAATTGTAAAATTCAACACACACACACACACACACACACACACACACACACACACACACACACACACATATATATATATATGTATATATATATAAATATATATATTATATTATATATATATATATATATATATATATATATATATATATATATATATATATATATATAATATTATATCATATTATGTCATATTATATTTAATTTTTATTTATTATATATTATATTAATTTCTATTTATTAATCGTTCAGGATCCCCTTGAAATGCATTGATCAAGCAAAGTGTTTAGTCGGTGCAGTTATTTAATGTTTTTTCTTTATTCTGGTACAATACTGCAGTAATTGACCAATGAAAATTGATCTCTTTCATAAATTAGATCTGTGTGCCTGGCTTACGACCCATCGTCCGGAAGTAGACATTATAATAGTCATTTGATATAAATCCGGTAAATTCAACGACAGACGAAAGAAGGAGGAGGAAGAGGAAGAGGAAGAGGAGGAGGAGGAGGAATGAATGAATGAATTAAATACAAGTAAGGTAAAGACAAGAGAAAAAATGAGATTGGTCAAAAACTGTTATAAAAGAAAAATGATAATAAATAATGAGATGGAAAAACTGAAAAAAGAGGAAGGAGAGAATAAGAGGAAGAAGAAATGAAATAACGCTAGAAAGAAATACATGACAACAGAAAATAAAGAAAGAATTAAAGAAATAAAGTTACCAGTGACAGCAGAGAACGAAAGATTAATCTAAGAAAGAAAGAAAGAAAGAAATATGAAGAAAGATGAAAAATAACGAAAGAAATGAAGGAATGATCTAAGAATGGACAGAAGAAAAGAAAGAAAGAAAGAAAAAAGAAATGAATGAAGGAAAAAATTGTCTAAGAAAGAAAGAAAGAAAGAAAAAAAAAAAAAAGAAAGAAAGAAAGAAAAAACCGGAAGGAAGTAATAAAAAATCGGAAATGTAAACCTGCAACTTCAACCTAGATGAGTGGAGAAAAGATGATTAAAAGCATTTGTGTGGAACGAAAAATAGGCGGGAAAAGGAAGACTGATGAGAAATCAGTAAAAACCGAAGAAGCGAACAACAATTCTGGCACAAGGTCGCAAATTTCTTTTCCATTACAAAGAACGTAAATAATTTTCTGATAATTTCCCATCAAATATTTCGGGATGTAGTCGATCGACGAAAACAACTCTGATCAAAATAACACAAATGAAGATACAAGTCTGAATAATTTCTGGAATTAACATAAAAACTAACTTTGAGAAAATATTGAGGGGGGAATTCGCCGTCCACCGCCATGTTAGATCAATGTGCAAAGGTTGTGGCTTGGATGGCGCTCCGGGGACAGTAAGACGAGGAAGAATAGTGATGTGGCGAGAAAGCTGAGATAGATGTAGGGGTGGAATAATAGAAGTGGTGGGGGAGGTATAAGTTTACTGGCAGGGGGGAAAAAACCTTACAAAAGAGAGAAAGAAGGGGAGGAGAAACGGAAACGGATTCCTCCACCCAGCGTCTGCGGACATACATGTGCCCATAACATAACCATGTCAAAGTAAATGAGACAAGCTCAACCAAAAATTATTTATGACTTGCGTGAACTCCGAAAGAATTTCTTCTCTTTCCTATTATTTGTGTATATAGGTCATTAAATGTTGCGTTTGTGTAGATCAGGGGAAGAGGATTTAGGTTTGTGAAGTAAATGAGGTATTTTAGTGATTGAGAAATAAAATAAATGATGGATGTGTTCATTTGGGAAGGGAGAAAATACTGCACGCTTTTGCCGGGTAAAAGCGATTGAGATAAACCTTTACTCTTTTCATTTGCGATTCTGTCGCATTCTAATATCTATTCTAGTTTAGAAAAAATGGCCTATGAGAATTCGATGGAATCGAAGGGCTTGCTTGATGTTAACTTTCATTTCGGTATCTCGCCGTCGAATAGTCAGGGTAATCGTGAAATAATCCGTTTTAATGCACGAAATATTCAGTAGACTCTGATCAAATATTCTGCCTTACTGTCGGCTGAAATCTATAAATTCTTTTTCATATAACAGTTTTGGACAAAATTAGATTTCTTAAGTCCACTAAAAGTTATAGCTCTTTCAAGAACTCATGAGAGTTGGCTTCCTAACATTTGGTTTTTAATAGCGTGGAAAGTTAATAGCTTGATTATATCATTATTTACTCTTCTAATTACATGTGGTATCCATGTTAGTTGTTACTGCTGTTGAAAGCATTCTATCGATGTGAATTTCATTATTTGGTAAAGGTATTTTGTAGCCAGCCTTTTTTAATGATTTCACCTCATGAAAGCTAAGAAAACCACGAAGATACACGACGTTACTGAGTATGGAAGATTAAGAAAAATAAAAATGTTATTACCAGTAAATAAAAGAAGAGGAATTAAGAAGACAGAAGATAACGATTGACATTGCATTTAAAGTTCTGTACATCAAAGTTGGCGAGAAGTGCGAGAACGAAAAACTCTTAGCAAAGAACTTATGGCTACACATATACATTTCAACTGTAAAACGATGAGAATGTGCTGCCAATCTCGAACTGCGCTTAATTTCATAAAGTCTAGGTACCATAGAGGAAAAGTCCATCAGAACAATTACGATGAAAGAATTTCTAGAAAAGAGAGAGTGCAGCGCTTCATTACGCAGCGGAGGCGGCGGCGGAAAAGTGACTGAAGCCGGGATGCCAGGTCAGGACCAATAACATTGGTGATTGTTCTTTGGATTTTATCAAGGATCGCTTAATATGTGGCAGCAATATTCGAATCATGGACGAATGGTAGACTTATAACTATGTAAGAGTGATTCTGGTTAGAAAACATGTCTTGCACGATACAGTGAACCAACTTTCCAGGCAGTCTATATGGCATGAAAAAAGATTGTCGTCTGATTCAGTGAAAATCGTTTTTAATGATTTTAGCCATTTAAAATCTGAGAAATGCTGTTGTATACAACTATACATAATACCAATATAAAAGTCTCGATCTGACGTGCCTATTTGATGAGCTGATTCAAGTTTTCATTTTAATGTTTTGCTCTTGTAGTTTTTGACGGGGATGCACAAAAGTAGTCAGAGTGCAACCTATCCAGTGTTCACTTTATAGTTAACAAGTCATGGTTAGAAATTATTTCTGTTTTAAGCCCTTTCCTCACTGGGTTAACTTATCGCTTCTTAACTTCTTAAGAAATGATCAGGTCATCATTTAATATTGACGAAAAGATAAATCTAGAATAATAGCAAGACAAATCTTACACATACTCTCTTATGATCAGATATGCCTTTTCTTGCGTCAATTCAGTCAATTATGTGATACACGCTTAGACGATGGGAATCGAACAGTGTTTCACGAGAAGTTGTTCGAGTGGAACTTACTTGCCACCGATGGAATACGGACAGGATGTGGGTGGTTTACTATAATGTAAGTGGGATGGCGTGTCCTTGCCTTGAATGTTTTAACTAGAGAAACCATCCCCAGAGCACTTTCCGTGGAAATCGCGATAGAGCAGCAAGCGACTTTTAAACTTTCTTGACAATTCTTTTTATAGAGTCTGCTTCCACAAATGTTAAGCCCTTAACGTCAAAAACTTATAGTACGATCTTTCACTCCATAGAATCAGGATGTTAACACATATGAGTACGTACTATCGTATCTTTGGTCTTTGTTTTATTTCTTGAAAGCTTTTGACTTCAAAACATTTTGCTTGAGCAGAGCGGAGTGGATGTTCAGTTTTAATCAAAATGGAGAAACATTAATTGACGGATAAAGGAAGGATAGATGTCAACTACTGACAGTGAACACAAGAGGGCAGAAAATAAATCTATGATAATGGTTGAATTTTCAAATAATGACCTGTCGAATGGTTAAATATTAGACAAAGAACGAAAGGCATAGAGATCAACTTAAAAATGATTGTGAAAACTTTGCTTTTTTGCTTTCTGTACGCAGAATATACTGCTTGATTTCAGTGAAAAAGATAATAAAGCTTGTGATGTATAAATTAATAAAAATTGTAAGTAATTTTGAAGATCATGTCTAAGAATTGTGTGAATAAAAATTGAAACAACAAATCAAACACATTTCAATTTTGGTACAAAAATATTGCGTTTTTAGTCCTGAGTATGACGATAAACTACATCAAGCAGCAAGGCCTCTGATCAGGAGATTGGAGGTTTTGAGGGGCGTCGAACCACTTCTTAATTGCTATTGTTCCCAGGTCTACCCTGACGCTGGATGGTACCACCTTTTAGGGTCCCAGCCTATAGAAAAATAGTGAACCCTCAAGCAAAAACAAAACACTATGAAATTATAAAAATACCAGCAACACAGTTACTGTTTAGTACATTCGGAGAGTGCAGTTTTTTCTTTATTAAGATTTCTCGGACATTCAGGCCGGTAGAGGAAAATAAATAAGTCCAGGGTGCGAGGGAGAAACTGTCTTCTAAATGACGCTAAAATGAAAATAACAGACATTTAATTTTAACAGATATATATGCCAAAAACACACAAAAGTATGTTGAAATATTAAATAGTAAATTTATTCAAGAAAATCGCCATCGGCTTCAAAGATGACCTCAAAATAATTTCGGAATCTTCTGCAACTTTTCTGGGCGGTCTCCATGTTTAAGTTGGTGAATGCTGCCATAATCTTTGACTTCAGTTTATCTTGGTATTATAAGGAGTTTTGCTGGTCTCTCACTCAACTTCGCCCGACACATAATAATCAAGGAGATTGTAGTCTGGGGAGTTAGGTAGTCAGATGTAAGGAGTGATGTGGTCGCAGAAATTGTCTGACAGCCATGACTGGGTTCTCTTGCTTGTGTGGCATGGTGAAGAGTCCTTTTATCAGATATAGGATGTTCCAGTAGCCACCCTCAATGACCCAGGACAGCACTACCTCTTCAAGGCACTTAATGTAGACCTCCGTGTTGTGTTTGAGACCCTCACCAACAAATTTAGTTCTTTTCATCAGAATGATCATGAGTTTCCCGACCCGCTGTATCTTCGTAATCACCATTCGACTCGTCCAACTCTTTCTAAATCCACTGAACGGTCCTCAGAATGACACCCAAATACACTGAAATGTTCGTTTTGGAGCTTTCGATGCGAATGCCAAGCAGTACACCATGCAGTTTTCAAATTTCTGGAGGTGTGAATTGCGTCATGGTGCTCTTTTTCTCACGGCCGGTTCCCAATCATACTGTGGAGTCGATAAAATTAAAAGCAAACAACGCGCATGCGCAAAATTAAAATATAAAATGGCGATAATTTACCAATCACACCTGTAATAAAGAAACGGAGCACCTACTCAAATAAAATATCCACTAAAAATAACGTTTAAATTAAAATTCTCTTTGTTTCCTTTTGGATACGAAACTATGTACATATATGAACAAACTTCGAGAGATCTATGATAGAATATATTTGTACAAAAGACAATTTGAATGAAGATAAAAGGAAAAGACAAAAAGGAAAACTGAACGAATTATTTCTTTTACAAGACAACATGTTAAAAAATTAAAAGAAAATGGTTAAATTCATTAACTTCATGTATTTTAGAAAAATATATAACACATCAAATAATCTCAAAATAAAATCATTTAAAAAGTAATTTGCATTAAGATTTCCAGCCCAACATTTACTGTCTTTCGTTTATTAGAAATTTAATTGTGTCACGTGGCGTCTTCCATAGGTTGCGTAGACTTTTCGGCTAACCAATAAAGTTTCTGCTCTTGTATATAAATACTTGTTGCAAAATAAAATCCTTGCATTTCCCTTGATATTTTGTCTCTATTCACACACACACACACACACACACACACACACACACACACACACACACACACACATATATATATATATATATATATATATATATATATATATATATACGGTACGCCAGATATCTCTGGAGACATATAAAGAGGACCACAAACGAAAGACGACCACTTCCCTCATGAAACACGTTATATTATATGGACCACTAGCTCTTATGACATTTCTGGGCTACTGTGTTGTAGTCGAGAGGGAGGACAACAGCCGGATGCACTATATAAAGAATTCATTGAAAGAGGGGGCCATTGTAGGCGTCATGGATATCATGAACGAGAATCACCAAACCCAGGCATGCAGTCGTTTTTGAGTTCGCATTTACATCGCACATGAGATTGAAATTGTTTTTAATGAATAACGTTTTTTGATTTATCAGTTAAACATTTGCAAAAATTTGGAGAAAATATACTGAAATTTTAGCTTTGAATATGAGGTGGGTGTTGGTGGCATAATATATTTTCATTATTAATGGAATCAAATGGAAGACTTCAAATTCTTATCGTGTCCGTTAGATTCATTTCATGCTAATGGGTTTGGAAAAGGAATGAATGCATTTCTTCTAACCAGACCACCAGCTATTAGTTAAATAGTAGAGCAGATTGAACTCTTTAGCCTTGGTGGGGAAAAAGTCTAGGAGAGGAATAAATGAATTCAAACCCTCAACCCCAATATATATATATATTCGGCTTTAAAAGTTTTTAGCCCTTTTTCATTCAGTCGATTTTCTTTTTCATTCCCGTTTGTTTCCCTTTCTCTCTCCGTCTCTGTCTCTCTGCACCCCATATATATATATATATATATATATATATATATATATATATATATATATATATATATATATAGTCCCCTTCAAATGTACTGGAAGAGCAAGCCAACAGCAAGACATTTTATTTCAAGCTCAAAAGATAAATATGAGTCAAGAGTTCAGAATTTCAGTTTTTATTTCCTGCTATTGACATTTAGATGGACATTGGACATAGGACATACCACCTTTTGTTTGAAGCCACCCTATTTTTAAGTGAGCAAAACTCCTGGAACACGTGACTGATAGGTGTTCCCTTTTAGATTGATTGTTTAAACATTAAATAACTCTGAATGACTACTCTTGTTTTTAATCTTGGGTTTCAACTGCAACGACTGTATTTCTTAAAAAGGACAAACCAACATGAAAACGAGAAAGCTGTCTATGGGAGAAAAGCAAAGCATTTTGAAGGGGAGAAAAGAAGGAAAATCGATCAGTGTTATTGGACAAACATTGGGCACAGGCAACCCAACAATTTGAAATCGGCTACTGGTGTACTGAGTAACAGGCATAGAACAGGTTGGTCATGGAAAACAACAGCAGTTGATGACAGAAACATTGTGAGAGCTATGAGAATAACAAAAACAAAAACAACACGCAGGGACATCGCCAACATCCTCCACAATGCAGGAGTGAAGGTTTCACAAGGTGCCATTGGAAGAAGACTTTAAGAGCAGAAATATAGAGGTCATACCACAAGATTCAAACCACTCATCAGAAGTAGGAATGGGAAGGCCATAGCGGAATTTACAAGGAAGTACAAAAGTTCTACAAGAAAGTTTTATGGACTGAAGAGACCAAGATTAATCTCTACCAAACTAATGGAAAGACAAATGTGTGGAGAAAAAAAAAAGATCTGCTTATGACCCAAATCATACAAGCTTATGTGTGAAGCATGGTGGAGGTAGTGTCTTGGTTTAGACTTTCATGTCTGTTTCTGGAACAGGCTCAGTCATATTTATTGATGATGAAATTTGTGGTGGAATGAATTCAAAAGTCTAGAGAAACACTTTGCCAATTTGCAGAGAAATTCATTCAAAATTATCAGGGGGGGTACCCTGCAGCAGGACAATGACCCAATACATGCTGCCAAGACAACAAAGGACTTCATCAGGTGAAGAAAAATGGACAGTTTTAAACTGGCCAAGTCAATCACCGCTGGACCATAACCCATTACAGTGTACATTTCATCTCTTGAAGAGGAGACTGAAAGAAGATATTCCCTGAGACAAACAAGAACTGAAAGAGGCTGCGTTAAAATCTGGAAAAGCATCACACATGAAGAATGAAAGAGTTTGGTGATATCAGTGGGTCGCAGGATTGATACCGTTATTGCAAGCAAGGATTATGCAACCAAATATTATATATGATTTACTTTAAGTTTATCTGTTTCTTTATATAAAAATGGTGTGATCTAATTCAAATGGCGGTATGTCCTAAGTTGTTTAAAACATTTAAATGTCTATCTATCTATCTATCTATCTATCTATCTATCTATATATATATATATATATATATATATATATATATATATATATTTAACGGACTAGTTATTTTCTCTATTCGTTAAGTCGAATTTTTTTATGCCCGTCTCTCTCTCTCTCTCTCTCTCTCTCTCTCTCCTTCTCTGAGTGTGTGTGTATGCAGCATTACAACACTCAGAATGACGATTTTTGTCTGGTTCAGTAGGGGCATGCTAGACGACATAGATGTTCATGTAAAATTCATTAGCTTTGAAAAAGTTATGAAAGCTATGGCTCCTACATTGAACTGAAAAATTATATATATATATATATATATATATATATATATATATATGTGTGTGTGTGTGTGTGTGTGTGTGTGTGTGTGTGTGTGTGTGTGTGTGTGTGTGTGTATAAAACCATTTAACCCTAAGAAAATTGAAAACGCCACCAAGACATTACTGGGAATGACAGAGATACAAGAAATCCGAAAAAGGCTTCCAGAAGTGAAAAGTGCGAGAAAAGAAACTATTCGAATAGATACTTATGATTACATCACACTATTACAAGAGTAAAACGATGAGATCTAATTGTTAATCTAGTAGTACACTTCATTTCATGCGGTCGAGGTACCAAGGAGAAGTGATTATTAGAACAACTGCCATGAAAATATTTATAGAAAACACGTCACGGTGGCGCGAAAGAGACGGAAGACGGGATTCCAGGCCTAGACCGATAACATTACACACCTTCCTTTGGATTTTATTATATATATATATATATATATATATATATATATATATATGTGTGTGTGTGTGTGTGTGTGTGTGTGTGTGTGTTTCGATGCAAAACATAAGTATTGATTACCGAAAAATTCCAAAACAAATTACAGACGGCTCTAAAATGCAACCACAGTTATTTTTATTTATTTATATTACTAACCTGCTAAGATTTTTTGTGTCATGATATTGATCGAAAGAAAGATTTTGATAGAGTTGTTTAGTAAACAATGGTCTTTATATTCTCTCTTTTTATGTGCCGTATCTCTTCAGACTGTAGACTGTCATGGCTCTCCACT
Source organism: Acanthosepion pharaonis (assembly GCA_903632075.3). Taxonomy (NCBI): domain Eukaryota; kingdom Metazoa; phylum Mollusca; class Cephalopoda; order Sepiida; family Sepiidae; genus Acanthosepion; species Acanthosepion pharaonis. Next base: position 1,456,711 of record CAHIKZ030000172.1, read on the forward strand.
GTTTCTTGTCCTTTGTATCTCTAAGCAGTGTTTGATTATTATTCTCCCCGCACTGTCATCTAAACACAAAGTTATTAAGTAGGCTTCTTGCCGCTTTCCTTTACACCCTACTTTCTTCAGATTTCTTGTAGGTGTTAAATTTTCCAGACCTTGAAATTCCTTAGACAATTTATGAATAATCTGTCTAAGGAATTTCAACGTTTTTTTGATTTTACGTATAAATGCCCTTCTAGGTGCCATTTTTTTTTTTTTTTTTTAAAAACTTCCTTGTTGATCACATGTTCAGTCCATGATATTCGCAGCATCCATCAGTAGAATTTCGTCTCTGTCGTTTCAAGTTTTTTTTTTCATTTGCAAGGAAAAAGGGTAGTTTATATGGACAGCAGGGAGATAACAGTTAATTCTAAACATAAACAGCTTAAGATTCTTGTGATCGGGGAAACATCATTTTGGGAGTTTGTTCCACGGTGGTTACTTCTCACTGATGAAATACTGAGGGGATGTTTGCTATTATATAAATGGCATGTGGTTCTTATGAAGTTAAACGAAGACGAGTCAGGTAGTTACTGCAACGCTACAGGTAGCCGATTATTTTACCTGCCTCTTTAACGATGGATCGTATTTATGAGTTCGAACTGAGGACGGATATGAGTTTGAGACCAAATATCCTCTCAAGACACGTTCATCGTTACTGGCGGTAGTTCGGGTTCTGATCGGCGGTCATGGAATCTAACCAAGTTGGTTTTAGACGCATTGAATGTAACCAATTAGTTTTTTTCTCCCACTGCTAAGTTAGATCGGAAGAGAGGTCATTTGACATCTCTGATCGTCAACATTTTTAGAGGTGCGCCCGTATATACTCCTGATCATTACGCTTTTGTAAGTAGCAGCTTCAGGGAGGAGTTAGACATCGGCAGACGAGAATGTAAGCCCCACGTTTGGAGCAGCAGCAATCACTATCACAACCTAAATGCACACAAAGATTTATTTTGGGAAGCACCTGCTGTTAAGAATGCTAGTTTGGTAAGCCATTACCCGAGAATTAGATTCTCCCTAGGTACACTATAAATATGGTGATTTCCTGGAGGTGGTTTATTTCAAAATATGTCTACAACAACTAAGGAAGAGGATATGTTTATCCGTTAGACATCGACGATATAGAAGAAGAGGAAGTGACGGCTTGAAGTTAAAACCGTGGATTTTCTTTCATCCTGATCTATCTTCACACCGTTGGCATTCCTTGTACATCGGCGCGCGTCAGACCAATTCCAAATGTCATTTCTGTTCCTGGCACCGGAAGCCAAAAATTAAACACACTTGAACACCTTCGGAATGTCTTTCATTCCCGACCAGGAATCTGTCCGTCAGCTGTGGTGGTCTTAATGGAGGCTTGTAGTCTTGGAGAACACACAAGTTTCATTTAAGCAGAGGTTAGGTACGCTTGTTGTTTATTTAAAGTAAAGTTAACAACCAATGGACGGGCATCGCGGTTGACCTGTTTAAAACATGTAACAAAAAAATGGGTGGCTTTGACACAGAAAAATCTGAGAAAAATTTCAAGTAACATTTTTTTTTGGGGGGGGGGTATTGATCATTCTTAATTTACAAGTCACGTAAGTCACCGGATGTTATTTCATTCATTCGACGGTCTTCTGTTAAAATTGGCTTTGAGTAAGAAAGATATACATACGTATAGATACATACACATAAGCACATGCAAACTCGCATACATGTATGTATGTGCGCGCCAGTGTAGGCAGCGTATTTCATATTTTAATTTACAAGTGAATGTTTACACAATAAAATTGGTACCTGGACTTTATGAATTTTAGCGCAGTACTAGATTGTCTGCATGGTTTCATCATTCATATAACTGTAGGTTCTATATAGTTTTGTTTTCCCCTTGCAATTCTCGCTTGTGGAACTGTCTTCCGGCTTCTTGCTTTCCGGCCAACTTTGATCTTCAAATATTTAAATACAATGTCAATTGTTATCTACTGCCTTTTTGATTTCTCTTCTTTTCTGGTTCTCGCTCCTTATTAATCTGTTCTTTTTTTCTTCTTCTTCTGTCTCACTCACTAACCAATTCTGTTAATGGCTTTAATGTTTTACTTAAAATGAAATGATAAAAAAAAAGTAACCAATGGACTAAAGAATTGTATGATCAATATGTCGTGCGTGTGTGTCAGTTCATAATATTAAAAATATTGATACTTTCTTGTATTCCGAGTGTCAGCAGTTAGGCAAATGTTAATTTATAAATAAATAAATCCAAAATATATCAACCATAGAAATATATTTTTAGTTGACACGGATCCAATATGACCGAATATTATTATTTTTCTTTCTTATTTTACATGACATGATTTTCATCAGGCTTTTAACTACAGATCTAGAACCTTCTTACTCTAAATGGGAAATACTTTAACAGAAATTGTTCTGCATAAGTCTATACTTCACTTTAACGTTTTTAGTTCCAATCTGTAAACTATGTCTTGTTCAAGAACAATTATTGTCTGCATTTATTTTGGTACAATCGTTTATGTCCAGACTCTGCTTGGAAAGCAAACAGATTGATACGGTCTGTACTGTAAAACATTAATGAAGAATCAGATACTTTAAACTAAGGGACAAATTTTATATTTGTATTAATCCTATATATATATATATATATATATATATATATATATATATAAGATTAATAATGTGTGTGTGTGTGTGCGCACGCGCGTGTAGGTATACAGTATGAATTATGCAATTATTACTAGCACACTAAATTCTCTTTTTGCACGGAGGATACGTTCCAGAGACTACCGTGCAAAAAAAAAAAAACGTGTAAAAATATACAGCGTACATATGAAAATTAGAGATGGATTCCATCCAACTATAATTAATAAAAATGGTAATTTTCGTATACAAATAAATTGAATTATATATATATATATATATATATATATATATATATATATATATATATATATATATATATATAAATCATTCAGTCATTCAGTGTCACTATTAGACATTAAACGTGTCCGCTTTCTGTTGTTTTTTGTTGGCACAAAATCATTCCCGTCACTGGAAATATTTAATGGTGATATATCTTCATGTGTATCTTGAATAAAATTATCATCTTGTGTTTCTTTTGTTCCACTGGTTTTGAATACGAATTCGGTTAACAGATTGTGATTTTGTTTTAGTTCTTCATATGATTCTTCATAGCATGCCATAATCTTTTTCCAATCATGTTGGAATTGCACAACTCGTTCAACATTGTTATCATTTGTAAGAAAATGATTTCCAAATTTATTGGCTATTTGGAAGCCTTCTAGAATCGTACTTTCAGATAGTGGATCCACTTCTTCATCATCGCTATTATAATGCGTGGAATCATCTGCATTCTCTGAAATACTATGTATGTACAGTACACAGGTCCCGCCCACACTGAAGAGTGGGTTATCACTATACGGGAAAACATAATGGATTCTATTTTACTTCGCTAAATTGTTACTTAATCATGTTACGTAGAGTTTCGGCATTTTGTAAATTATAATTGATTGATGTTACTTAATCGTTTATTTGCCACTTGCAAAAAAATTCGGTGCTCACACAAGGACAGATTTTAAAACCGTGTTAAAAATGAAAAAACTGCAAAAAATAATCGGTTCTTTTTGTTGGACTGTTATTTTAAAGGCGTGCAAAAAGAGATTTCAGTGGTTCAATGATTCATTTAATACTAAAATTCATTAAAATCATTTTGTTTTCATAATTTTCATTATAATTTTATTTTCATTTTCATTTTTTTGATAAATAATAATAATAAATATTTTACCGGTAAAGCGGTTATGTGTGATGACGGAGATAAATAGTTTGAATATTTGAGGGATTGATATGTTTATTAATAATACGCATTGTAATGTCTCTATTACTGAGTTGATTTCAGTCACTTTTAGAGTATTTCCAGCTGCAGATTGCTACTGTATTTTCTCAGACGACCTCTAAATCCGGATTTTTGCTGTCCCACTCTAGTTCCACATTTATACACGTACGGGGTGAGTCCACCTCGTCGCTCGAGATAAACAATGTTATTATTGATATGGTTGTATAATAATACGTTTTGTGCGCATGTTTGTTTTTCATTATTTTACAACTACTTTTTCATCCCCTTGTATGTATAGTGAGTTATTGAAGACGAAAATTGAAAAAATTCTATGCAAGGTGATTTTCGCTTTAAAAGAATGAAACGCATTACATATTTACATTTTGTCATCCAATTACCCACCATTAGTCTGACATGTACAGTTTATATATCATATTCTTCCATCTCTCTCTAACTCTCTCTCTCCTATATATATATATATATATATATATATATATATATATATGTCGAAAAAGAGAGAGAGGTAGGTGGAAGAGATATACCCATGACAAAATGTGAAGAAATAAAGCATCTCTCTCTCTCTCTCTCTCTCTCTCTCTCTCTCTCTCTCTCTCTCTCTCTCTCTGTTATAGGAGGGGTGTGGGAAACCTCTCAATGCTCTATCGCTACTTTGATGGAAAGTGCTCAGACGAACTACAGTCCTTGGTTCCACCAGTTCTAAACATCACGGCAAGAACCCGTCATGCCACTTACATTGTAGCAAACCACCCTTATTCCCTCTGTATTTCATTGGTGAGAAGTAACTTCCATTCAAACAGCTTCTTCCCGGTAAACAGTGCTGTGTGGAACCGACTACCAAGAGAATGTTACCCCAATCACTATAATCGTAATTTGTTCAAGTCTAAGTTGAACCGTTATCTTCTTCTCCTATCCGCATATACTGTCTCTTAATGCACCCTCTACCTTAAGTGGCCCCGGGCCTTGTATGTTTGTGTATGTATGTGTGTGTGTGTGTGTGTTATATTTATAAGGGGTCAGAGTGCATTATGGCAGATACAATGTTTATAGAGCTATAAACAGTGTGAACATAGGGATCAACACAGCATGGTAACTGATAGTTTCACGACATTCACTGATAATCCTTTAAGACTAGCGAATAATAATCACTCTCCAGTGTTAATTTTTACGTTCACATTATACAGGGTGTGAAGAAATACGGGGGGCGGGAGAGGGTAATGTATAGATTGAAAAGGTCCTGTTGAGTGGCCACCGAGGTCACCAGACCTCACATCCTTGGACTTTTTCAGTGATGCCATTTGGAATCAATTGTTTATCAGACGAACTCAGTAAATATTGAGGAAGAAAGAATGAATGCAGTAAAATAATAAAGCAAACTCTCCGACGTGTTAATGAATCATTCAGTCATAAAATTGAAATCTGATTTGAAAAAGAAGGGCATTTCGAACAGCTATATCTATGACCATACAATCATCACTCTTTCCCGTAGTTTAACTTGATAAAGTAATTTAGTATTATTGAAGATATCGCTAACATTTTAGTCGAGATTTACTTAGAAAATACTTTGACAAAAACATGACTTCACGGTTTAATAATTTCTTTAATTTAGTTTTATAGGACATCATGGTAAACAATGTTTTTTAAGAAAATTTTAATTTTATTTTAAACAGTAAGGAATAAATTGTTAGGATTTCTTTCTCTTGAGCATGCAAGATACACAACTGAAACCCAATTCCAACTTTTTGAAGCGTTTCGTCTTTAATTTATTTATTGTTCTCGCAAACGCAATGCGAATAGGAAACTGTATTCTTGTCCATTCGAAAGGATATTCAGATGGTTGAGGAATAAATTTTATTTGTACTCCATACCTGATTGCACTTCTCCGAAAATGTGGTTTCGATCGGTCAGTGTATGGCTTTTTTAAAGGGTGTGACGGCCTGACTGACGGAAGTTACAAAATTTTAATGAACACAGAATGATAAACACTTATCTTTTCACAGGCAGACGACAATTACGCCTAAAAGAGAAAAAATCGAATGAAATAAATATATATAAATAAACGACTTTATATATTTGACGCTTTATCATAACTCAAAAACATGCAAACCATAAAAAGATCTTCATTTTGTGATTTATAATTTTTATGGGACCTTACCCATAATAACATAATGGGCTATTCCATACGTAATAAATACTGCGCCTCAAGAGGAAGCAGGGAGTTCCGTCTGAAGTCTGAGTTCAGTCTGAAATCTGGAGTGAGGTCCGTCAGAAGTCTGTCAGACAGACAGAGCGAGTCAGTCAGATAGATAGATAGATAGATAGATAATGGAAAAACTAGGATAGATAGATAGATAGATAGATAGATAGATAGATAGATAGATAGATAGATAGATAGATAGATCAGAAAACGTTAATATAGACAGGCAGGAAGATAGATTAGAACAGACGGCATTAGATATTAAAAGACTAAGAAAACTACAGAGGAAGACAGAGAGAGGAGTGGATGGGTCGAGAAGATCATTTTTGAGTTCCTCCCACGCATGACTCCATGAGACAATTCTGATTAATTTCAACTCGTTGAAGACTGGAGATCGTGCAAACGTCAAATGAATCACAAACATCTCCTTAGCGCTAACATTTTTCTCTTGAAGGTCGCACTGGAATTTTCTCGTCTTTCTGATTGCTTCTATCAAAATGACATTTTCTCTTTTCTTTTCTTGAGATTATCAAAGCAGTTTTGCCCCAAATACGACATTAAAACCCCGATGAATCGAAGCAAATATCTTTTTCTTCTTTTTCGTGTTCTTTTTCTTTCTTTTCTTATAACCCTTTTCTTTCTTTCTTTCTTTCTTTCTTTCTTTCTTTCTTTCTTTCTTTCTTTCTTATATTCTTTTTCTTTCTTCTTTCTTGCATTCTTTTTCTCTCTTTCATTCTTTCTTTCACTTCTCCCTTTCTTTTTCTTTCTTCGATTACTTTTTCTTTCTTTCCTCCATTCTTATATTCACGTTCTTTTTCCGTTTTACTTTCACTCTATCTTTATCTCTCTCACTCTCTCTCTCACACAATCTCTCTTTATCTCTCTCTCTCTCTAATATTCTTTCATTTTGTTTTACTTTTCTGTAGCTTTATCACTCTCTTTTTGTCTCTCCCACTGTCTATCTCTCTCACATTCTCTTTCTCTCTCACTCTATTTCACTCTCACTCTCTCTTTAATGTTCTTTCATTTCTTAATATTCAGTTATTATTCTTTCTTTTCTTTTTCTCTTCACATTTCTTTTTTATTTTCTTCCTTTTTTTCTCTTTATCCTTATTGCATCCTTTCATTTCTCTGTTTCCATTCGTAAGTTAATTGTTCTGTGTTTCCAAAATCCTTGTTATTGGTTTTCATTTGCTTTTTCCCGGCTTTTTCTGCATTTCTCTGTTCCTTCACATATACTTCTTTCTTTCTTTCTTTCTTTCTTTCTTTCTTTCTTTCTTTCTTTCTTTCTTTAATAGCTGAATGACAATTTGTATTATCTGATCTTTGACACAAGCTTGAAATGTGGCCACGAGATTTGATGTAATCTCGCCTTTTCTCGGTTAACTTTTAAGAGAGTCAATTCGTGATAGTGAAAGCTGTAAAATTAAACGAATGAAGATTTTGAAAAAGAAAGCCAAACAATGATTAAACTCATCGGCAATAATGGAAAAGGAAAATGGAAAATACCAGGAAAGCTCCTAAATAAGAAAAAAGGACATTTATGGATTGGCTAGAAAGAAACAGGAACGGGTAGAATAGAGTGAAAGGATTCGTTTCAACTAAATGAAGCAAAATGCATCAATTTCGGTCAACAAGACATACTTACCTGGTTCAGCTAGCAGATCATCGACGGTTAAAATGTAGTATAACATACTTGTCCCTTCTCCAAACCATTACCTTTCATTTGGAAGAGGAATAAGGTTAATCTCTGGCGCATTGATAAATATCAAGGGGCTTGATCATTTTTACTTCTAGTCTTATGTACGCACATTAGTCTCCCACATTAAACTTAGTCTAGCGCCAAATTCTGTTTGAGTGAATGCACAGATAGATATCTACACTAAACATTTATTTTCTGAATGAAGGTACTGAAATATTCTTGATCAAATGAAGAAGTTACTGTTAAAAATAACCTTATGCTTGTTCATTGGTCACATTTTAGGTTGAGAAATTTTCAGCACTTCTTCGTAAATTCAGTTCTTCAACTAACAATTTCATTGCAAAAAAAAATTCAGAATAGTTCATTATCATCTAAATAATTCGTCCAAGATTTATTTACTAATAAAACAATGGGAAGCAACTAACAGATTGCGTAACCCTTCATAGCATTTCTTATACATGTTGAGAATCCTTTATCCGTAATTCTTGTGACCGGAAGTGCTCCAGTTTTCAGATTTAATTTGTATATAATATCTATAAAATGGGGCAGCTTGGGAATGGAACGCAAATATAAACATGATATCCTTATACATATACCCTGGAGGTAATTTTATATAAATAACGCATACCCTGAAGGTAGTTTTATATAAATAACATTTACCATGAAAGTAGTTTTATATAAAATGTGATAAGTTTTGTTTACATACAGATAGAGGTAATGACGCTAGTCATATAATCCTCACACGGATTTTTAAGTGGTGAAATTAAAAATAATGTTCTGCACGTTTTGTAAGTGTACAAAAACATTATGACCACTACTTACAAATGCATATCTAAATGCAGTACTAAAAACTACTTCTACATGAGGTGTGAGAAACTGGAAGGGAAGGGTAAACCGTCGATGACATCACTGTGAGTGTAAGGAGGAAGATTCAATAAGCTATCAGTCTCTGCTAATGATAACGTCTTTTCATTAAAATGTTTCAAGTTGAGTATTTGTATAAAAACAAAATATGGATTCTGAATCCAGTTAAATGTCATGAAAACTGAAAAGAAGACAGCATTTTATTTGTAACGCTGCAAAGAAATAATCATGCTACGGGTAGCCATGTTGCTTTCTGAAATTTTCCATTTGTAGCCAGACATGCCAGAACTTGAAAAACTTTGGCAATTTAGAGTTTTTCAGATTTTGGAATTTCGGATAAACGATACTCAATGTCGAGGCTGACAGCAAAACATTTTCAACTTCAAATTAGGACGAGAGGTGTCCCATAATGATGGGACCCATTTTAAATGAAAGTGTCTTCGAATATAAAAATGATGTAGAATACCAAATATATTTATTACATAACTGATATACAAGAGTTTAACATATTATCTAAAATTTGAATATTACATCCTTAAGATGGTCACCACCACGAAAAGAACATACTCGAGCTCGCTCTCTCATTTCAAACACAGCATTGCCTGTCTCACAGAAGTTTGTAACAGAACGCAGGATCACCTTCCGGGATGGTGCCCGTCGCTTTCCAAAATGCTGTTAGAATTTCCTTTGAGCTGCAAAGATGGATCATTGTCTGGTGTAATATGTTTCCATTACGTATGCAATTACTTTTAGAGTCCACGATTATTATGATGGCCCACCGTCAGCAAAAGAGATATCAGATAACATGTAGGAAATAGCAAAATCTTAGATAATATGATGACCTCTTCTATATGAGTTATGGAATAAATATATTTGCTATGCTGTCATTTTTATAATCTGAGATACATTTAAAATGAATTTTGAACAGAAGTAAAACTTTATCCATTGTTTCCTGTTTAGGATTGGGTTTCTGGTTCCTTCTAAAATCTTATCATTCTCTTTCACTCCCAGTAACCCCTTGCGTCTTAGTAGCATTATCACCTTGCTTGGAGTGAATTGATTAAAAATGTTTCGTTTCTCAAATGTGAGACAACGATTTTTCTTCTTAGGGACAATTAACAATTAATAGGTAAGTACCAATTACAGCACATCGCTGTAGTTAGCAAATTTTTGTCCCATAGACAATTTTTACTTCAATATGATCATCACTGAATTCATCTATTTTGTGGTTTAGAAAATATTTACACTACTCCCGTTGTCTTGTTTGGCTACAAAAAAACAAACAGGAAAGAGGGAGAAGTAATAATGTTACATATTGTATGAAATCCATTCAGTATCAATTGACAGACAGATCGATAGATAGATCGATACATAGATAATGTAGGTATTGCTGATATTCCAATTTGACAAATGTATAAATTATTTCAAGAGCAACACAGTCAGTGACAGGTATTGCAAAAAAAAAAAAAAAACGCCTGTAAAGACAAGAGAATTTGTCTGAAATTAAAGATCAAACTATTTATATGCACTGGCTTTGGAATCTTGGACATTAACTGCAGAATTACAGCGTAGAATTTAAGCATTAGAAATGTGATGCTGCAGAATCCATCCAAGGCTTCCTTTATGTGACCGCATCACAAATGACGCAGTGCGAGACATCCTGTCAGACAAGGAACAGCTCTCGCTGGAAGACTTCATAACCATCGTCGAAAAGAGAAAGTTAAAATCGTATGGATACCTCATAAGAGTCAACATTCCTTCCACTGCCATTCTACAAGTTATACCAACTTGGGCAAAAGAAGAAGAGGCAGGCAGAGTGAAAATTGGCTAACAACCATACTAGGTGGACTGGAAGATCCTTCAAAGAGACTCAGATATTGGCAAGCAACCAAGACATATAGAGGGAGCTGGTCATGTGATCAACTACGTAGCGGCCCTACAAACACACCCTGTCATGAGACTGATGATGATGATTGTGGTGATGACGATAAATTATTAAGATTGCGAGTGTGTGAAACGCTTATCATATTGAAAAATAGAACCAGCAAGCTGATTTCAACATTCGTCTAGGGCTGCTTATACTCACTTCATACTAACGTCTTTAGAAAAGATATGTACATAGGTCTTTGTTTGTGTTTGTACCATCGCTAGAAACTCATGCAAAATGTCATGCAAAATCGATCTCCCATAGTTACCGCCAAGAAAGTCATAACTGCAAAATACTGTTATATCCATTATCAATATTTCTTATAATTAAAAGAAGGATGGAAGTGAATACGGCTTATCGTTTTTGACAAATTATCATTCGAAATGCTGGTGTTTATTAGGCTCGAACACATACTGCCGGTAGCGAAGGTGAAAGCTCTTCTCAACACTGACGCACATCTGTAAAGGAAGAAGTGAACATGTGTTTGGAGTGAAAGCTGATTATATATTGCGTTCAAGATGAGAGAGAGTCGGATATCAAAGTAATTCATGGAATATTAAAACTTGGTTTTACGTCAGCCAACGGGAAAAGAGGATAATGAAACCAAATGATAACGCGGTAAATTATGAATGCATAATTCATATTAAATAATAAAACGCCACACACGGCGTTAATTTCATTTTTTTTCCTGTGGTCGATAAATCAATACTACAGCGTTATATTCCAATCAATGTTTTGGTTCGTGAAAGCATTTGTCAATCAATATTCCTGATAAGCAGGAACCGCCCGCGACAAAATCAATTCCGACGCTCCATTCATTGAATTAACATTGGATCGAAGACTTTCAAAGCTAACTTATTAATAATATGGTGCGTGCCGTAACTTGTAATTTTTAAAATTTTTTAATAACTTCTTCTGGTGAGAATTATTGCTGTTTATGATCGATTGTACTGATCATCGATCACCAATAGATCGTTACTTCCCTCAGTATTTCTAAGTACTTGTAAAATATTAAGATACTACCGAATTTAATAACATATAAGATAGCCCTGAAGATGGTGGTGGCCGTGGTTGTAGTAGTGATGATGATAATGATGATGGTGGTGGTGTTGGTGACAATTATAATAATGATAATGATGATGTTGATAGTAGTGGTGATGATGATGACCTCGTGTTTAATACGCAAAGATGGAGTAGTCTAATGTTTATCCATCCAACGCAGTCTACCTGTGCTTGTACCTAGCCTAACTGCAATACTGTAATCTTCTTTTTCTATGTGCCGTGTCCCTTCAAGGTGTGGGTGATCATGGCTCTCCACAATATTTTTCTTTTCGTTACTCCCCTAACCGTATTCCACCATCCATTTATGATCATCAATTATGTTACGCGCTGTTTGCCTCTGTCCCTCTTGACTTTAATCTGTCCCGTGAGTATCAGATTTTCCAAGCCCTCTTTCCACATTAAGTACCCCAAACATTTTGATTGACTCTTCCTGATGTTAAGTGTAAGTTTCCTTTTTTGTTATCATTTTCTCTAAAACCTCATCGTTGCTCACATGGTATCCTCATCATCTGTTGCTTCAAGTCTTTTCTTCATCATTGAGAAGATTGTCCTGTATTCGCTACCATACAGAAGGACAGATATCACGTAACAATTTAATACTATTTCCTTTGCTTCTAACGAAGATTTTTCTGCCTCTTAATACTCTGCTTAGCTTTTGGAATGCATCTTTGGCCATCCCAATAGGTCTTCGGATGTTAGTGCTACCCTTTCCATCCTCTGTTAAAATACTTCCCAGATATTTTCATATCTGGTATGATTTTAGTATCTCCGATTTGTAATTTGCATTTTGGCTTCATCTTTTTTCTAACAACCATACATTTTATCTTCTTGCAGTTTATCTTTTGTCCTTTCTTCTCACTTTCCGTCCCTAGATTTTGTATGTGCTTTTACATTTTTTTTTTCAAAACTTAAATAGGGGCGGTTTACATACCAAGTTGTAACATATGATACATTAATATTTACACAAACACTCTACCTAACTCAGTAACTCTCCACGTAAACATTGCAACTCTCCGGCAAATAGTAAATTGCATTACAAATTTCCTTATGAGAAGGCACTAGATACAAGGTTATTTTTTTATAAGTGTTTCCTCAGGGACTTACGCAAACTGATGATTCACTCCCATTATGTTTTACATATATGTGATGATAATTTTATACTTTTATTCTTTCTTCTTTATTTGTTGATTTCTATTATTTTCATTTAAAATATATAACAATAATAATTATTAAAGTGGTATATTTGAAGACGAACGAACTGTTTACGACGAACGACATCCAGTGTAAATATACATGTTTTTATGCGTGTGTATATATATATATATATATATATATATATATATATATATATATATATATATATATATATATATATATATACTCATATATATCATTGGTGTATACGGAATAAATTCCAATAACCAACAATTACTATTCTTAAAAGAGTGCTCAATACAGAGTAGAGCAGATATAATTATTTATTTAAAAATTATAACATAAATATGTTATAAAATCACTACAAAAATAACCATTTTGTTTCAACACCTCTGTTGTCTTATCAAGTGTTGATGTTGAATGTAAAATAAATGGTTTTAAAAGTTTCAAATTAATTAACAATCCTTCGTAAGGGGAAAACGCTTTTACAAAAGCTAGAATGACCACTCAAAACACAAGTATAGGAGAATTCAAAAAACTTGACAACGAAGTAAGGTTATAATAGCTATTAAGAGCTTTAAAGTTGGGGTTATATTAAAATAGAATTTATTCTAACCAATAAGTATTAAATTATATGATAAAACTTGATATTAAAATTAAAAGTAAAAAATTACCAATTTTAAAATCTAAATTTAATCCCTATAAAGTTTAAAATTATAAAATTACTGAGGAGAAAAGAAAAAATACATGTTATTCAATTTATTTCTTCATGGAAATTTCGTTAGAATAGACGCTCATATCAGTTGGTCTTCCCGACAAAATGTATACATTTTAATCCCAAGTGTGTGAGTGGGGTGCTAACCTCTCGCGTTAAATAATGCAAATACACTCAGATTATAATACATAAGCACCCAGACATATTTAGATATATATACACAAAAAAAAGTGACGAGACAGGAAACAACTCCACGGTCCTTTATAAAAAAAAAAACGAACACATACATACATACACAATTAAATGCATTTTCTATACACATAGACACCGATAAATACATGTACACACATCCACATACATTGAACTAGACAATCTGATACCACAACCAAGAAATATTCAAGACTGAAAGTGTTATTAAACGAATGCTAACTACTTATTAAAATATAACTTAGACGGGCAAATATACATAGATAAAAATGGTTAAAAATAACATTATCTAATATATAAAAAACGAAAATTCCAAACACACAAACATCTATAAAAATATATATTTTATCATATAAGTCGATATAAGCCTTATTATATATTAGGTGAAAGAAAATAAGATAATAAGATCTACCTGCAGATATAAGTGTACAGTCACACATATATACATATAAACACATACACATACACACAAATATATATCTCTACACATACCTACATATGTATATATATACGCATACACATATGTATATATACACATATAGAAGCAAGTATAAATATATCAACCCACACAGCGACGTAAAAAATAAACAAACCAAATATAAATATATATACATACATGCACATATATACAAATACACATTTACATACGCATACACATGCTACTTGAACATGGCAAGAAAGTGAGTACCGTATTGATGTACTTCGTGCAAATAATGGTGGTCATATAATGGCGGTCATATAATGGCGGTCATATAAAGGCGGATTAAATTAATTTAAAAACCTTCAATATCTACTCCTCATTTTCTTACAATTTCCACATATTTGTCTGTTCATTTGTTTTTGCAAAAACAGACTTTATGGAAACCCTGTATATAGAAAAGGACTAAGTAATAAATAAAGAATACAAACAGGTTTTAAAACAAGTCGCTTGTCTTGAATAAAACACTTATTACTATTAGAATTTGACTTGATATTCTCTCTAACTCGATGTTTCGGTCGGGTGATGATGGCTCTATCCCCAGGATAGATACGCAATAATTTCGTCAGTATAAGAACTTTTCCTCGTTGTGTCGCACTCCCAATGATGTCAAGTATCCCCAAGGCGTCATGGGTAACAGAAAGTATCCTATAAATATGTGTGCGCCAATCACAAAAGGGACAACTTGAGCCACTGCTTGGTAAATTTCTCTGATTTTATCTATCATGACTTCACGATGTTCTTATCTCAAGCTACCGCAAAGTCTATCAGAATCCATTCATGACAGTTCTTATGCACAAGTGTGGTATCAGTGTGTTTGCTCTCTAATTGTCTGTCAAATAAGATAGTCATATCTCACATGAGCTTACCTTGCTCAGTCTCAATTACTGACGATGATAAATGCTTGTACCATTTATTTGCGCACTTCCGACGTAGTTCCCAATGTATCTTGAGGGCTACTTTGCCATAGCATTAGCTGAACTATTTTTTGTGTCAGCTGCGTGCAGCCAGTAACAATGTGTTGCACACTTCCAGTAGCTTTCCTGCACATTACTCACAATGAAAATCGGCTGTTCTATCAACAGCTTACTTAATAGAATTTGTTCTTGAAGCCTACTCTTGTACTGTATATATCATCGCGCTTTAGTTTCCTTTTTCAAAACTCCGTCCTTTAACCATGATTCCGTATCTTCCACTTCTAGAGGTCCTTTTGCAAATGCTCCGAGCGAAGCTTTTTCCTTTTCCCTCATAAATTCTCTTCCCATAATCTTCCAACCTATCTGTCTCCACAATGACTTTTTCCTTCAGCCTACCTTTTAGCATCCACTCCTGGTTATTCTGTAAGTGCTCAAACAAGGACATTCTGATGTTACACACTTTTCTATCCCTACCAAAACTCTTCCGCCATCTTTTCAATGTAGATCAAACTTATCCATATTATTTATTCATGTTTATTATCTTTTTTTTTAATCAGTTCATCCCAAGCAAGACGGAAGTGCCACTGGTACACAGGGGGTTACAGGGAATGAAATTGAGACTGAATATAGGGAGGATTGAGAAAAGGACAAAAGATGAACGGGGTACAAGAAGATATAAAACGGCGATTGACGTTGCATTTAGATTTATAGTTTATAGTTATCAGTGAAGCAAGTAAATGGAAGGGAGTTCCGCAGACGGGAAGTGCGAGCCCGTTCAAAACGATTTGAAGGAACGACTGGATTAAATCAAACACTGATTTTGTGAGTGCGTGATAACCCAGAGTCGTATTCTGGTCATGGCTTCAATATGTAATGAAGTCGGTATAACTGTTAAATGATAACACCAGATATGAATATTCATTGCTTAACATTACTTTTTGTTGAAAGAAGAGATTATAAGCGACTCGCTGAGTATGCTGAACAAGAACAACTCCTCAGTTACTCCTCTCTCCAATCATTATGCGACATTGCTACATGCCACCGTATTTTCTATTTTAAGAGTTTCTTTTCTGTATCACTCTTCCAATTTCTTGCTTCCCTTCCACCTATAATCTTCAAAAAATACAATACCAATCCACATCTTCCGCGTTTCCGAATTTTGTTCTTTTATCGTCCTTTCTCTTCACTAAAGTCTTACCATTTTCTTTCACTCCAAGTAACCCTTTGCGCCTTAGCGGCATTATCGCCATCTTCAGTCTTCCTGAAACCTGTACTTATATTGTCCTTTATCCTCACTTAAGTCTTCTCATTCTCTTTTACTCCCAGTAAGCCCTTGCAACTTAGTGGCATTTTTACCATCTACCGTGTTCCCGATTTCTGTTCTTTTATTGTCCTTTCTCTTCACTAAAGTCTTCTCATTTTCTTTCACTCCAAGTAAGCCCTTTGCTTTCCTTGGGGTGAAATGATTAAAAAAACAAAAACAAATTTTGCTTTTACATTGCCATTCCGACAATTAAAATGTCACCCCGAGTTTATATGCGTGTGTTCCAAGGCTATGTGTATATTTCCTATATTTTTTTCCCAATGCTGATTCAACATTGCTGAATTTATCACTTCCATCACTGCAAAAGGCCTGAGATTTAAAAGGTGGGCGAGTCATTATAACATAATAACTTCCGCAGTACGATCGCCATCATGATTTTGGGTCAGACAAGACAAGATAATTCACGAGATAAGCCTCATCAACTGCCAACCCCTGGCCGATATTTGAGGAAGAGACATCTGGTAACTTTTTCAGTTTTCACTGTACACCCGTTTCTACTCCAAAACGCACAACAGGTAAGAGCCACACACACACACACACACACACACACACACACACACACACACACACACACACACATATATATATATATATGTATATCTTTTCTAGTAGATATTACTGTACAAAAGAAAAAAACATACATCAAATAGTGTGTTTCACCCCAGGAGACGGTAACCTGAAGCGTGTATAAAATATTTAATATGCGTACAAACTAATAATGTTAACCCCAAATGCAGATTCTGTGATAAATATGCAGAAACAATTGACCATCTTGTATCAATTTGCATGGATTTAACACACACTGAATATAAAACTCAACATGACAGCATGGGCCAATATCTGCACTGGAAAATTTGCAACTTTTACACAAAGGAAACTGCAGGGAATTGCTATGAACACCACCCAAATCCGGTTACAGAGATAGGACCTGTATAATTTTATTGGATTTTACAATGCACGCAGACCGAACAATCAAAGCTAATCGCCCAGCCATCATGATCAAAGACCACAAAAATAGAATGTATTGACATGGCACTCCCTGCAGATTGTAATGTTTATTTAATGATCTTCAAAAGAACTAATAAAATACAAGCATCTTGAAGTGGAAATTTTAAAAATGTGGCACATGAGGACATCAATAATTTCAGTTGTAGTTGGAGCCCTCGGAATGATTGGTAAAAGGTTCTGATAGATTTACTGAAGGAATCTCAGGTTGCCCATACCTTAAAGAAATACAAACAAAATGTACTTACAAGTCCAGCTCAAACCTGAGGAAGGACTTTCTCTAATTACAATGTGTGTGGTTTTAGGTTGTCTGTTTTTGCTTTCTTGTTTTTATTTTAGAAAAAATGGAAAATGCCATGATGCCATTTCTGACCTTAGGTCTCTGGTTGGGACCCGGAAGGAAGTGAGTACACGACAGAAATCAAAGGAAATAATAATAATAATAATAATAGCATATAGAAAAGTGGTAAGTGCATTCACTACTGTCAGTAGCCGACAAATCAGAGAAAGACACCGATTCAAATTGTCCCTTTTATGGTTGGCGTACACGGGACTATTTCCAGGAATCATCTTGCCTCGCTGGACGCCTTGGGTGGATACCTGGGATCATTGGGAGTGCGCAGGTTGAAGCACTTCTTGGAGCAGCTCAAGTGGTGACGAAAAGGTTGTGTCTAAACTATGGGTAGGAACTGAAATAGAATCCTCCTCACCTGGCCGAAACAATTAAGAGTCAAAGAGGTTTTATCAAATCAAATAATAATAACACGCGTCATTATTTGATACACGCTTATCAGTTGTGGTCTAGCTTTACTTAATCGTTACATATGGCGTCACTCTGGATCGATTCGAATTCAAGAACTGTCAAAATTGCTAAGATGTAATCAACAAAATCTTATCTGTCACAATGACAAAATCCAGTTGCTATAATGACTAAGACAATCGAACATACTTGAAGAAAATAGAACGAATTAAGAACCTTGGAAAGTTTATCCTCAATTTTGATTTTAATGTGCAACATCATATTCCTATAAGTGGAATCATGCAATATGAAAATGTTGCGATGGATAAATTGTTGTCTAAATTACGCAAAAAATTAAAATAAAACTGACATCTCATTTTAACAGATATATTTACCAAAATTACACACAAACATCTTCTGGGCAGTTTCCTGTTTTAAATTGATGAATGATCCCATAATCCTTGCCTTCAGTTCATCTTTAGTGTTACTAGGAGTTTTGTCGGTCTCTTGCTCAACTGCACCCCACACATAATAATCAAGGGGGTTGCAGTTTGGGGAGTCAAGTGGTCAGATGTAAGGAGTGATGAAGTCGCAGAAATTGTCTGACAGCCATGACTGGGTTCTCTTGCTTTTGTAGCATGGTGCAGAGTCCTGTTGCCAGACTTAGGATCTTCCAGTAGTCACCCTCTTGACCCAGGGCAGCATTACTTCCTCAAGGCAATGTTGAGTTTGAGGTATTCACCAACATATTCAGGAATTCTTTTCTTATCAGAACAATCAGAGTGAGTTTTCTGAGCTACCGTAGCTTCGTAATCACCATTAGACTCATCCAACTCTTTCCGAATCATCTGAACTGTCTTCAGATTGACACCTAAACACTCTGAAATGTTTGTGTGTGGTTTCAGACAGAGTAAATATGTAAAAAGATAATATGAATAATAACAAAAATGAAAACTTTTCTTAACTGACGCGTTTCGATTTTTGAGGGATAAAGTCCCCCATATGACTAAACAGCATCGGCTAAAGTATCTTTTAGTCTTTAGTCACACACACACACACACACACACACACATATATATATATATATATATATATATATATATATATATATATATATATATATATACTCTTTTTGATTTCCACTCAACTTTTATATTCAAAAAATTAAATGTGATGCTAACCCTCATCGTCTGTTTTCTTAATTTCTGTTGTTTATTGTTCTTGATCCTTAATAATGTTTTTTTTTCTCTTATTTTCTTACAGACTAGATAAATGTTTTATTTCAGACATAGCTAAAATAAGAAAAATATTTTGTCCTAATTTTATTGCCAACGTCTATTACAGGGGTTTTCCCGTTCATCAGTGCCCTGTACATCCAGTGAATATGCTGACTTAGTTTTCCATTACGAAATGGATGTCATTTTCTTTTTCTCTGCAAATTGTGATAAAAATGTCTACGCGTTACTGAAAAGTACCCCTCCGGGCCAAGACATTTAATTCGCCCTTAGATTAATTTTTTGCCACCATTTTTTGCCACCATTGTATTATGATGTTTTATTTTCGTAAATCTGATAAAAAATCATGGAGGAATCAGTTTCTAAAATGTCACTAACCAAGCCTAAGGATATATATACACACATATATATTGAGTGGGGGATGTATGACAAAGTGAAAAAAGTTTTCGTGTGAGGCATTTTGTCCTTTAGGACTTCATCATTTGGTGCAATTATACAGGCGAACGAACGAGGGATGCTGGGAATTTTTAATTTTAATATATTTTTTTAATATAATCTTTCATTTATATTTCGTGCTTTTTAAAAAATGTCCACCACTTTTGTTATTAGATATATTCAATATTGTTCTTGATATATACATATTTATATATCGTTATCTCATACATGCAAGCAACAAATTCCCAATAGAGGCTTTCAACTTCTATCGAGCTTTGTGGACAACTTGATGATATCCCCAAAACGTACAATCTCAACATCATTCTATTTTTCATGTATCGCGACAAAATTGTTTGATTCACACTCCACCCCGGTCTTTTGAACAGGAGTATAAGTTTATCCCCTGTTTCCTGTTTAGGCTTGGCTTTCTGGTTCATTCTAAAATCTACTTCAACTCTATACTCCTCCTAAAGTCTGAAATTTTATTTATTATTTATTCATTTCTCAATACGAGTAGATAGTATTTACACTATTTATATTCGGACTATTGTCAGCTTTGTTGTTTTTATCACAGTTCGCCCGGTGTACGCTCCGGCCTCCTTCAGGTGTATATCGATCTGGGTAATTTACTACTGTTCAGTTATTGCTCGCCCGTTCTGCTGAGTACAAGTATACACTGCCCGACTCACTATATCACAAAATTAACAAACCAATGCTTTTAGCCACTGGGTCATGGTTTCGTAGGATAATTTGCTAGCGTAAACTTAGAACTCTAAACCTTATCTTTCTGATGATGAGGTTGTCACGGCTTCTGCTGTCAGGTTTTGACTGGTGTTGCTGCTGTGGTTGAAGACTTGCTGTTATTTGTCTATTTTTCTTTATTAGCGGCTCCCATATTGTATTTATTTCTATGCTAGGCATACTAAGGGGATCCTCATAGCCTAATAAATGCGCTGATCCTTTCAGACGTATAACTCTCCAGTATTCTTCATTGTCCTGTATTTTCACTTCATTCTACAGAGTCTGATGACCAACCTTTTTCCTCCATAGACTACGGCTTTTCGGCGGCTTGTTTTACCTTTATATTCTCTGCCACAGCTGTTAGTGATCGAGTACATGTAATTCTTGATCATATTCTCCCTCGTGTTAGGAGTAGATAGGCTTATCTATCGTCCGGGTCACAGTCCTCCCTTTTTTTAACATGAGTAGCGGTTTATCCTTTTTAGGACAGGTTTCCTGGTTCCTTCTAAAGTTTTCTTGTTCTCTTTCAGTCCCAGTAGACCCTTGCATCTTAGTGGCATTATCGCCTTGTTTGGGGGAATTGATTACAAAATGTAGAATATGTTTTATCTCATGCGTTAGCTGATAGTTCGCCATTGATGTTCTGAAAAGATAAAAGTACATTAATTGATTATCACATAACTGCAGGCACACAATCACATGCCCTCAAATACCTTACGAATCATATATATATATATATATATATATATATATATATATATATATATATATATATATATATATATATATATAATTGAAAATAAATGTTTCGAAATATACTGTTTAATAAGTGGACAAGAGAGAGAGAGAGAGAGAGAGAGAGCAGAGGGTGAGGGGGCGTTTAAATGACGATATTACAGTCACATATCTCTTCATTCGTATTTCATATCAGATAATTTTCTTAGCCACTCTCAGGGTCATTTGCAGGTAATCACGTTCATTACACGACGACGAAGCTGGGACAATCATCACGTCACATAAAAAAAACGATTCGTTGCCTTCGTTTGCACTTTTAAAAATGACATCAAAAGAAAGGAGTGTGAGCATTTCGATGTGTTATAATGGTTAGCTGTCTTACTCGGTCAATTAAGACTGAATAGTGAGTACGATGATTACTGGGTGCTCCATACTTTTGTTCTAAGCATAAAAAAACAATCACAAATAATTATTCTTTAGAAACGAGTTAAATTCATTTAGACTAAATATTCACAATCTGAAAGTGTGGATTGAAGCCTCTACTTGAATATCATCATTCGCGAAACCAGTGTTTATCAACTTTTTTAATCAACACTTCGGAGTAAATAAAAATTATCACGGCACAATTAACAAAATTTTTAAAGGGTATACATTTAAATGTTATGAAATAAAACCACAGATTTTTAAAAAAATACATACAAATATGAACGTACTCTATTTCAATATTTGTATTCAACAATTTGTGCAACTTATTTAGTGTGAAACCTGTGCCAGTTTTTTTTTTTTTTTTTCGATTCCTTCAATGTTTGGCCGAATCTGCAATAAAATTGTGGGATGGACAATTATGCTGTTACACAATTTGGACAATTTTGCTGTTACACCCGATATATATGTCTGCTGTGACAATATTTCGTAGCACACTTAAGTGGAACGCGCGTCACACATGTGTGCCGCGGCAAGGTGGTTGAGAATTACTGCGCTAGACTATTTTACTTGATTTATTCCTCTGTGAGACAACGTCATATAACCTTGTTCTGGCACAAAGATGCATTAATAGGCTTCCTTGTTTACTTGTTTATGGCTATTCCTAAGTTTGGCGATGACGTTAAAATGGACGGTAAGACATTAACGTGATACTATCTCCGAACGCTTAAAAAATTAAAGCTGTCATAAATGTGGGTCTATCCCATTCTAGAAATATGCATTGTCATCCAACAGGAGTTCCCATTGCATGTCGCCCATCTCTGAAGGTCTTGGTGCTTGAAAATGATAAGGGCGTAAAGAAATAGAAAGGATTCAATAAATATGCATAAATAGAAAGGAGTGTAAGCCAAAAATATGTCTTCTTATTAGATTTACTCACCGAATAGTGAGACGATTCTGAGACAATTCGAAGTCCTAGAGGATTCATTATTGATGGCCACAATCTTCACAATATAATATATGCATTTGATACAGTGTTGATAGCAGACACAGAAAGGCAATTACAAGAACTCCTATAGAAGGTAGTGAAATAAGCGAGAAGAAATGATTAAAGATCAGTTGAAGAAAAACAAAATGTCTGATTGTCAGCAAAAGAAACAACCCAACATGCAATTTACAAATACCAAAAACCAAGCAAATACGACAATTTAAATATCTGGGAAGTGTTTAAACAGAGGACGTTAAATCCGAAATCCGAAGACGCATTGCCATAGCAAAGTTACCTTTCAAAAGCCAAGCAAAGTAATAAAAAATGGAAATTTCATAAGAAACAAAGGAAAGAAACTGTTATGTAATACCGATCCTCCTACATGGCGGTGAATGCTAGACACTCTCCTTAAAGATGAAGAAAAGACTTCAGGCAACAGAAATGTGGTTCAACAGAAGGATGCTGAGAATACCATGGACTGAAAACGTGAAGAATGAAAAAGTTGTAGAGAAAATGGAAACAAAATGGTCATTTATACTTAAA
>CAHIKZ030000172.1:1482500-1490000 GCA_903632075.3 Acanthosepion pharaonis
TTTTGTTGAATATCTTGTGTAAGGTGCTTGATTCTGGGAAGTGTTTGTGTAAGAGTTTGAAGAATATTTTTTCCTACGTTTGTTTTTACGTTCTTGCTGTACGGTGGGTTGAACCATATGATATTTCTTCTCCTGTTGGCCTTTTTTGTATTCTGTTGTGAGTATGTGAGTATTGCTGGGAATCCGCTATCTTTTAGGGCCGTTTCATAGTCTTTCTTAGCTTTGTTAAATAGGGATTCATTGGAGGAATTGTCGGAGAGCCTGCGGTTAATCGATTTTGGTATATGTTTGATTATAGAAGGCGGATGGTTGAAAGATGTGTGTATGTAGAGTGGTTTATCGTTAGGTTTTCTGTATGGTTTATATGTGCCTTCTCTTAGGTTGAAGGTAACATCTAGGAAATATACTTCGTTTAGGTTAGTTTTTATATCTATGTCGAATCCGTTATTTTTAAAAAATCTTTATTATTGCTTTTCTAGTTTTGTCTGTGTTTTGTTTGTTACAGTTTCTTAAAATTATGAGACCGTCGTTCCTGTAGAGTCCTGTGTCATTTTTATCTATTATTTTGCTCAGTTCGTGTAGTAAGTAAATGCCTATGATTTCGCATGCCTCTGCACCGTCAAAGCTTCCCATTGTAGTGTCAAATATCCCATCTTTCTTTATCCATGCTTCTTCATTGTGGAATAATAATGATTTACGGGAGTGCTTAATGATGTTGATTTCGCTTGGTTTTTTTTATTATTTGTTCCTGAGCTAAGTTGATGGCCTTATCTAGCATACGTTCTGTTATGGATGGGTAAAATTCTTTTATGTCTAATTGTAGGAATTGGCAATTTTGTTTGTTATTTATGTTGTGGAACCAGTCAATAGTTGTTTTCGTATTTTTCCACTGGTTTACTCCTAATTTCTTCCTAAGTTCAGAATTAATTCTTTCTAGTATTGTTTTACTTATTTTACCTAGTTCGCTTTTGGCTGGGTTTATGAGTCTACATGCAGGATTAGTTTTGAATTTTTCTTTATGGTCTTTTAGTGTGATAAAGGCTCGTGCCTTGCTAATACAATTTATTCGGTCATCTAGGTCTAATTTT
Source organism: Acanthosepion pharaonis (assembly GCA_903632075.3). NCBI lineage: Eukaryota > Metazoa > Mollusca > Cephalopoda > Sepiida > Sepiidae > Acanthosepion > Acanthosepion pharaonis. Next base: position 1,483,589 of record CAHIKZ030000172.1, read on the forward strand.
TGGGCGATTGTTTTAGCTTCCTTATTGATATCGTGTTCTGCACCACAATGCACCACTAACCCGTATATATATAAATAGCCGAGAAAAATAACAGCATATGTGGCCTGACGATTGCATATAGCATGAAACAGACTGTCGCCTCTAAGTGTTGACTTCTATGTTCACTTTTATATTTACACACGCTCTATCTCTGATATTGAGCACTTTATCCCATAAATATAGCACACCTTAAGACTATCTTTCTTTATTTATATATATATATATATATATATATATATATATATATAGATATAGATATATTATATTTATATTTTCCGTATATATTTTTCTTCATACTGTCGGATTTATATCCATATATTTGCTTACATATATATAAATATCTATATATATATATATATATATATATATATATAGGATTAATACAAATATAAGATTTTTCACTTAGCTGATTGGTGTTATATTCAGCATTGCGACTCCAGAGTTTCGTAGACGAAACCCTTTTATAATTGTTCGGTTCACTCGTCAGGAGGATTCAGATTTGTGTCAAACGCTGGTTTCGTCGTATTTGAAACGCTAAAAGCAATTAGGTTATCTCGGAAAAATACTAAATATGCATGGGCCTTCACATCATGTTATTTTTTCTTTCAACGATCTCATTTGTCTCGGGATGATTATCTACACGGACACAGACGACGGGTGGGTATTGCATTTGGTAAAACTTTCTTTTTAAAAATCGCTGTAATTGATGGCAAGAGAAGCTTCAGAAACGTTTCAAAGTTTTCTTACAAGATTCACTTTCTTTGTTTGCTCTATTTAAGGGAACATGGGGGGTGGATAAAAGAGTGGACATACGATCTACATATTGAAGAATGTATCAACCAAGGTAAAGAAAACCTGCGGGTAGACAGGGAGATTATATTGACTCAACTGGGACTCAATGGGTTTGTGAAGAACGTGGTTACGTTTGCTTATCACAAGTTGGGCGGAAAAATCACATTAGACGCCATATTAAGGGACATCGGATTGAAGAGTTTGAGTTAACATCAAAATTCACTGAATGATGATAGCAAATAGTAATATTAACTATTTCCTTATAAGGAGACATTCGCAGTCAATCGATTGAAAATTGTAAAATCTATCTATTAAAACAATTTATCAGGAAAATAGGTTTCTCAAGTCTTCTAACTGCTAAATGTATGGACGTATATACCGAATCCGTTGGTAGTAGGGGTTATTCAAAGGAGGTGTCGTTAATATAAAAATATTAAAAGTTAACGCCATTATGAGCGCTCAATGAAATAAATTTACATTTTTCCTTATATATATATATATATATATACATATATATATATATATATGATGGACTCTCCCGTCGTTTTCAACGTATGAATGTCTTTCAGTTCAGTTTTTATGCTTATGTTTCGTATGAGACAACTTTCCTGCACGGGTTTTGCAAACAAATCCACACAAAGTGCATATTAAAGTGTTGATCGTCATATAGGCTGATGTATTAGCCCGAGATTTAGTGTTTATTCTTAATTTTCTCAGATGGTTGAGACGATTCTTTTCAAAGTTAGTTATACCTCGGTAGCAGGTATTTTCTGTATATAGGTCGAAGAAAAATACAATAAACGACGATTAAAGTTACATCGAGAACTGCTGAAGATACATAGTTTTATCACTTTTGTTTTGTATTTTTTATTCCCATTTTTTATTTGTAAAATATACTAATTAATTAAAGTAGTTGATTAATTTAAAACTTTCCTATAGATTCCACGTGATATGAAGCTTGATAAGAATGTAGTTCCTTCAATTTTGTTTTTATCACAACTTTCTTGGTTAGATCATCAAATTTAGTTGTATGAAATAGAAATGAACACATTAATATTTGCAGAATATTCGATGTAGTAACTTGTGATGATAAAACAGTTCGTGTTATAAAAGATGAGTTCAAAATTGATAATTTCAAACCACTTAACAATCATATTTTATGCGCTGTTCAATTTCTAAAGAATTATTTATAATGATTGTCCCTCAATAGTTTTGATAAAGTGTGAGGATTAGCAAGTTAACTTTCCAGTTCCTTGTAATAAAGTACTTTCTTGATTATCAGTACATCGATTATCTGGACGTGAAATGAATTTCCGATGTTAACATTTCTGAACTGACAAGACAACTCATTTTGTGGTTTTCTTTCTAAACACAAACTTCGTTTTGCTTTATGATGTAAGGTTTTGAAATTGAAATAGCCTTGAATTCGAATGATAAAAAGAAAAAGCTAATGTGTTACCTGAAGAGAAAAGAAATGTTTATGTCATGGTAAGGAAAAAAAGAAAAATACGATTAATGTTTAAGTTGTTTACACTTTCAACCACATTCAATCTTTACAATTACATCTCGTTTAATCCAGCTTCAGGAGTTAGCGGCAGAAAATCATTAGGCCACATGCAAACAAAAGAAATGACTTTTTTTTAATTATAAATAAACCGGACAAAAGTTTGAACAAAGCGTTTAAAATGTTATTGAATAATATAAATGTTAAATTTATTTTAGAAAATGATATCTATTTCATTCTTTTTCGATAATTTAGGTCTTCAATTATCCGAAATTTTGAATTATCAGTTTCTAAGGCGACCGGATAATCGAGTTTTTATGCCGATAATGAACAAATCAGAGGACTAAGCAATACTACAAAACTTATCTTTCATTCATACTTCATAAAGAATCCACAACCAGTGAGCGCCTGTCCGAAACGTTAACTTTATATTCTCGTCTGCGATGTCTGAGAGACTGCCCAGCTTGATTTTTGGATTGGTTGTTTAAACATATACAGGGTACGGCAGAAATACCACCCACATTTAAAAAGTTGACAAACAGGCCAAGCTAACAGCTATTAAAAAAATATTTCACTGTTGTTTAAACAAAGGCCCATGTTTTTTATGCATTTCTCTTTCATAAAGGCATCATCCAAATGGTGGCCTCTATTCACCATACCCAGTTATAAAAGGTTTAGAAAACCTGGACATTTTCTGAAGTTCGGGGTTTTCCAGGTAGGTGGCTTGCTTTTAAGCGATGAGCTTGTGACTCTGAAATTTTCAACGCATAGCAGTATTGTTTTTCTATCTAGAACAGCGTAACAGGAAAAGCTCTTTGTGCTGCAAATATACAACATCATCAGTCTTAAAAATGCAGTCAGCAAACTCACAGTGTGCAGCGGTTCAAGCCATTATGTTAATTTATGATATCAGAAGAAATGGTAAGACATTATCTAGATGAAGACAATATTTCTACTTGGCTATGTTCACTAGCATCACGCAAGTGATAGTTTAAAAGGTGGGAGTTTTTTTTTATGGGGGGTGTCAATCGTTTAATATCAGCGAAAAACTAATCCAACTCGACAATGACGCTTGAGACCTTTTCAAAATACTTCCTCTGGGATCACACACCAATTTATACAAACGCCCATTTCACTTCCCAAAAGTCCTCTTTTGGGATGACTTTCACTTGTCTCGTTGTGTTCTCTTAATCTCGTCCACCATCTGTAATCTACCCCCACCAACTCTCACCATGGGTGCTAGTTCGGAGAACGCTAGAAGTCGCAGAGAGCCAATGATATAACATGGTGATTTTATGTTTGCCAAAAGAGAGACACAGTTCACAATTTCTCTCACTGAGTAACACCAGTGGAGAGTATCTGTTCAAGCATGCGCAGTAAGGTCCAATATGAATCGGTAGCAATATGCATGAAGGCCAGGCAATCGGTTCCCGGGATACTCAAAATGTCTGCGTACTTTCCTCACAGACCTATTAACAGGATTAACTTAATCTCAAAGCTAAATCTCGGGAGAATCGTGCATTGTGTTTTCTTTCGCCTTCCAAGTACAGAAGTTTTGCATGCCTTGAAAATCAGCATTCAAAAGTACAGTTTCTCTGCGAACACCAAATTCAACCTTTATTTCTGTCGGGCGACATATCTAAGGCGAAGTTTTCAAACAAGGCAAATTTTATAATATTTTACATTGAGCAGAAAAATTATTTTAATCAAATACTATTCGCAATAACCAAATATTAATTACCAGTAAAGATAAGCGCATATACTTGATATAGAGTCCTTTAAAAATATGTTCTATAATATTTAATAATATGTTCTCAAACGCTTATTGCCCCCAGAAGTAAACTGACACCTACTTGAAGCAGCTTGCAAAACCATTGCCTAATAGCGAGCTAGCTAGCTAGATAGATAGATATGAACAGATTGAGATAGATAGATAGATAGATAGATAGATAGATAGATAGATAGATAGATAGATCTTTATCAAACTAATAGTGTGTAGTTATATCTCAAAATAGAAACATATTCATGTTATGGGTTTCATTGGTCTGTAGAAGTCCTTTCAAAGGACGAAACGCGTATCGTGGGAATATTTTGTTTGATTGTTTTTGCTTGTTTGTATTTTCATTTGGCCATTCAGTTACCAACGATAGATAGATAGATAGATAGATAGATAGATAGATAAAATAAAAACGGGGCGAATCGACAGACATGATTTAATTGCAAAATCAATTTTAATGCAAGCCCTATCGCTTTTTGTACACTCGCACTCGGTTGGGGATTCGGGTGGGACCATCAGCTGTCCGGATGGGCGAAACCTGAATGCAACTGGTTGTTGATACCGGAACTGGAAGGGAAAAGGACACCGGAAGTTGCCTGTTTTTCTCGGCTCATGACGGCGGAAAAGACAGATGTATGGAGGCACACAAAGAGAAATATTATCGCGGATAAAGATAATAATATTTGCCAAGTGTCTCAGTGCTGAAAGTCATAACACACGTTTGTATCTTCCTGTGTGTTTTGGGTAATTTCATTCAGCCAGTCGGAAAAAAGTTTTTTTTTTCATGTACAAAAAGAGGGACACAGGATATAGTAACTGAGATGAATATGTGTTTATATGAAATATATATATATATATATATATATATATATATATATATATATATATTATAGGGTTATGATGATTCATCGAGACGCAAGATCAGTATGCATGTAGGCGTTGATATATACATATACATACATACATACATATATATATATATATATATATATATATATATATATATATATATATATATATTCTCCTTGTTTTCTTTGTTTTCATATGGGTTCACGCTGTCTGACGATCGCAAATATCGTCAAATCCAGGGATACAAACTCACATCAATCCAACTAAATATATATATATATATATATATATATATATATATATATATATATATATATATATATATAATATTAATTTATATATATTCGGTTATATTAAGCAGTAATAATTCATACTAACAAAAGTTTGTCTGTCTGTTTAATTTTTATTGCATGTTTCTCATTTTCGATGTTGTACATCCTGATCAAAATATTAGATAAAATGTCTGAAGTTCATGCTTTCTTTTGTTTTTGTTCAATATCTTTCGAGTTTCTCAAACATTATCAACAACTGTGTTGTCTGTGTCATAGAAAATATTGACCACAATAGTAGCAACTATAAGCACGCAAGAGTAGAAGGCAAATGTAACAAAAATAAAGATATGGAGAAAGTGCGGATCATTTGGGATTTATCGTCGTAGTAGATATGTGATGTCTTTGTTAATTCCAGTATACTTTGCCATTGGTTGCTTCATCATCAAAATCCGATGAACACCTCGGTCTGGGTTCAATTTCCAATGACGTTTCTCCAGAAAGAAACTGCAAAACAATTTCATACTTGCCGTAATGTAAATGTACTTCAGTTTTTCCATTATTGGAGTTCAGAAATATAGTCTTTAATCCACTGTGTACGCTGTCACTGCAATATCTAAGTTTGTATACGCCAAATTTATTCTTAACTCCCACGTACGATTATTAGTTACGATGTTACGTTCCTTAATACAACTGAAAACGGAAAGTACTTGTGATCCAACCTAACAGCTGCTTAAGAACACGATCAAGCATGCTAACCTAATTTGTCATTCGTACACATCATTTGATAAAGATTTGAGCAATATAACGCAAGAAGTTATTAACAATAATTCCCTCAAGCACATCTGTCAACGAACAAGTAAAATTAACCTTTTAGAACCCCCCCCCAGGATGTTTATACCGGGATGATTGCGTCATTTGTAAAAATAAAAACATCACTAACTTATATTGTAACCAGAAATATGATAACTATAAACAAGAGGAAAAAGCCAGTAAAAATAACATTTGTAGGTAAATATCACTTAATACAGTGGAGTAATGGGTAGCAGCTTGAATTGAGTTTCATTCGCTTACGTACTATTACTCTTGGGAAAGGTAGGAATCCATGTCTTCCGCTATGGGCAAATAGCAGGGCAGACTGGCCCTTTATCGTTTTTTTTTTTTTTTGGCAACCAATCTAGG
>CAHIKZ030000172.1:1495000-1515000 GCA_903632075.3 Acanthosepion pharaonis
AAGCAGAAAGGGTTATATCAGATTACTAGTAGCGAGCTGTTTCATTTTGGTGGCATTGCAGTTAACCATCCATCCCTTAACCCAGTTAACAACAGATTGTGGGTCATTTTTTTATAAAAAAACAATAGACATTTTATGTTTTATGACTGTTATATTTAATATCTTTTTTCGCAAATGTGTTGGGTGTAGATAAATTGACCGAAATGTATGCTGTGTTGTCCCAAGATTTCACCCTGCCTTTGTCCCTTCGATTAATTATCATCAGAAGATGTAGGTGAGGAAAGAAAAATAAGTGTTTTAAACTATATTTATATATATTATATGCATCATATATATATATATATATATATATATATATATATATATATATAAAATATATATATATATAAATATGATATATATATATATATATATATATATATATATATATATATATATATATATATATATATATATATATATATATATATATATATATATATGCATATGTATATATGTGTGTGTGTGTGTGTGTGTGTGTGTGTGTGTGTGTGTGTGTGTGTGTGTGTGTGTGTGTGATCCTTGGGTCAGAAAGAATAAATCACAAGAGAGAATGATTTGCATCGTTTTAGAGACAGAATCCAAGTCAAAGTGCCAAGTTTGTAAAACGATACAAATTTCCGTTCAAAAAGAAAATAAAAAAGCTTGTATCTTTTCCTTGTTGACATTGTTTCTTATCGAAATTTTTTGTTTTAATGTCATATGCTAAGAAATGTTCACTTCCATCCAGAAGTCATTTCATACTCCCTCGTCTGTCAAATATCCGGCCCTTAACTGTCCCTGCATCACACCCCCACCCCTTTACTCCATGACTATGCGTAGAAAATTGCATGCATTACTCAATGGTTTCCCATAGGCTTCCAGGGTAGAGATGGTTGGAAAGCACAAATTCAAATATCGTGTCGGAAACGCTCGTTAAAATTTTTATTACTTTATTGAGGTTCGTTGTCAGCACAAAAACTAGTGAAAATGACAAATAAAATAGAGTTAATTTTCATATGTTCCTTCCTGTAGATTTATTTACAAAAGTTTCAAATTACCAAGTCTCAGAGTGCATATTTTCATTTACATTAGACACTTTAACATAATGCAGAAGTCGCGACAGATATCGGAGGTCCAGCTGAAAGCGCTTGACTAGTAAAAATATCAATGTAGAGAGCAGTCTAAATATATGAGAACTGTAACAAAATTTGTAGACAGTTTAATGACTTTTCTTCATTGATCTTATATATATATATATATATATATATATATATATATATATATATATATATATATATATATAAGATCAATATGCAGCTTCCTGGCCTCACGTTTTCAAATGACTTGAAGTGGAACGACTACATCGAATCATTAGATGCATCTATTGCATGGAATGTTGGGTCACTGTGCCATGCCAAAAGGTTTTCCTCGTATGATTCCATCTTGTACATTTACAAATCTACCATTCGACCGTACATTGGATACTGTTGACATATCTTGTCTGGTGCTTCTGTTACTCATCTTGAGGTTCTTGACAATATCCAAAGAAGGATATTCAATGTATTCAACTTGGCATCTCGATTTTAGTCACTTTCTCACTTAATTGATGTGGCTTCTCGCTTTCTTTTCTACAAGTATTTCCATGGCAACTACTCTGACGAGCCTTTTTCCCTCGTGTCCGGACTACGCGAGTTTAAGTGTGCTAATTGACTAGCATCTAGGTCCCAACCTTTTACTGTTGAATGTAACCGCCACTTCTACTACAACAGTTTCTTTCTCGCACTTCCCGCCTGTGAAACTCTCTTCCATTTCCTTGCTTCCCTGATAACTACAATCTTCACAAATTTAAATGCAACGTCAATCGCCATCTTCTATCTTCTTGAACTCCGTTCAGCTGTTATCCTTTCCTCGAATACTCAGTCTTTTCACCCTGAGTAAATCCCTACGTACCAATGGCATTCCCGGCTTGCCTAGTGTGCGTGTGTGTGTGTGTGTGTGTGTGTGTGTGTGTGTGTGTGTGTGTGTTTATTACAAATATAAAATGTGTCTGATTGATATTACCTTCAACATCCCGACTCTAGAGGATGCTCCAGCAATATCGATCATTCTGTAGCTTATTTATGATAAATTGAAGTTTTACACAAGTATTAACATATACCATTGCTTGTTTATACACTTGACCTAATGGTTCACTATATATATATATATATATATATATATATATATATACAGGGGTTGGACAAAACAATTGGAACAGTTGCAAAATCCACTCCTATATTTCAAAGACCTATTATATTAAGAACTTTAAGTAAAACTTCGTAATTGCAGGTTATATCTATTGTAAATACGTTTATTTATCTAATTTACTGTCTTTGGCTTATTTATTTTTAGGATTTAATAAAATTTAAGCTAAATGCGGGACTTCTCCGAGTTCGAAAAAGATCAAATTGTTGGAGCTCGCATGGCAGGAGCCTCGATCACTAAGGTTGCTGAACTGTTAAGTTTTTCAAGAGCTACCATATCAAGAACACTGATGCAATTCGAGAAACAGGGCAAGACCTCTAGCAACCGTGGCAATTCGGGCCGGACTTGCAAACTTACTGCCAGGGGCTGACGTGCATTGAAACGCAATGTGGCAAAAAATCATCGGACAAATGCGGCCAAAGTGACTGCTGAATTGAATAACCATCTGAATAGTTCAGTTTCTACTAAAACTGTTCACCGTGAGCTCCATAAGGCTGCATATCATGGATGAGCCGCTGTGAGGAAACCTCTTCTCTCCACTCGCAACATTCAAAAGAGGTTGAAGTGGTGCAGAGATCACAATGCCTGGTCTGCAGAACAATGGAAGCAAGTCATATTCTCAAACAAGTCCAGTTTTGCTCTTTTCCCATCTTCAGGGTGAGTTTATGTGTGGCGGCAGCCCAAAGAAACTTACAACCCTGACTGCCTTCTTTCAACAGTGAAGCATGGAGGTGGATCAGTGACAGTTTATGCCGCCATATCATGGAAATGTCTCAGTCAATAGTTGTCCTGCATGGTAGAATCAACAGCAAAGATTACCTGAACATTTTGGGAGATCATGTTCATCCAATGGACAAGACTTTATTCCCTGATGGTGACTGCATCTTCCATAACGATAATACTCCAATACATACCGCTCGAGTGGTTAAGAATTGGTATGAAGGGCATGAAAGTGAGCTAGAACATATGGAGTGGCCTCCCCCAATCTCAAGATATCAATATTATTGAACATTTGTGGTGCATTTTGGAGAAACAAATTAGGAGCTGCTATTCTCCACCGTCGTGTCGTAAAGAGCTGGAGAAGGTTTTAATAGAAGAATAACTGACAATTCCTCTGGATGAAGTCAGGAAGCTATGTGATTCCATTCCTAGACGCATTAAAACTGTCTGTGAGGGTAAAAGAGGACCAACTCCATATTAAATAAATTTTCTTTAAATTTAACAAGTGTTCCGATTATTTTGTCCAACCCCTGTATATATCTATGTGTGTCTGTGTGTGTATCATTATAAATAGAAAATTTCAGATAAAAATTCAGCGACTGTATCAGACTGTGGATTTATTCATGCACCACAGATAGATAGATAGATAGATAGATAGATAGATAGATAGATAGCACATTTACATCAAAATCTTCGTTGTTCTACCTTTGAGGTTAAAAACCGAATTTTATATGCTGTTTTTCAACAAAATTCTCATTGGTATACCGTTATCTACATATCCCTTGTGTTCATCTATGCCAGACACACACACACACATACATAATATATATATATATATATATATATATATATATATATATATATATATATAAACTGATCCGTTTTCCCATGTGTAGCCATTGACCATTAATATCACATATATAGTATCCGGGAACCGGAAACTGGCTGCGAGTCTGGCACTGAATGCGAAGTGTTGGGCCAATTTCCGATAAGCCAATGTTTCTACAGCCTCTTCTGGCAGGATATGTGATCCCTGTTATCTATTTTAAATACTGGCGCGAACTGTTTCCTGCAGAGAATGGTGCTTGGCTCAAAGGCAAGGCGTCAACAACTTTCTCCTCAATAAAGCGTCGTATTTCGAAAAGCTAACTTACTAATCTCGTAATGGTCTATGGGATGAGAGATCCCGCTCTCTTTCCACATTATAGATATTTTCTAGTTTGTAAGCCTTTTTCACACAATAACACTATAATGGGTCGCCAACTAAACCATGTTCTTCGTTTTCTAAACATAAGTCTGTAATATTTATTATTAGGATTTCCTAAACATTGGTTACCGATAAGAGTAAAGACTATGGCACCCTGGGAAGATCGAACTCGCTGAAATTGTGATTATCAACGAGACCCTTGAACAAAATATACCCATTATCTAAATTAGATTCTATTATGCAAGTCTATGTTTTCATCATAAAGATGCAATTAACAAAACATTGGTAAATATTATAAATATATCATGGAAATTTCAGCTGATATTATGTATTTCTTAAAATATTCAAGGTTACTTATTCTCGAGAGTTTTCAGACATTGTTAGGCGTTACTAAAAGGAACATAATTTTTTATTTATAAATAAATTCCAAATATTTAGAGCATATAAATATATCTGACTAATACGATATCGAATATAGCAAAATAAATTATTATTTTACATATAATATGCGTCCATTGACATTCTATAACCTTCTTCACTCTTTCTATCATTGATTTTGTTAAATTTTCTCCTGTTTTGACTTTAGCATTACTTGTATCAGTTTTATTGCTACCCGGAATTTTTTTTTTTTACTTGAATGTTTTCTATTCTCCTAAAGAATTTTTTTTTAATAATGAACCTCAAGTTTTCTATTGGATTAATATATAGATAAAGCTGAAAGTCCATTCCATGAATTTGCTTTGTTTTTTTAAACAGGTTTGTTTTTGACAAATGGGTTAGCTTTGAACAATTAATAATTTGATTCCATCCATTTTAGAAATTTTTATTTCTTCTTTGCACTGATATCATTTTTACAACTCAAGACAGACTTTGGTATATCGGAAATTTAAATATCAATATCTATACTCTATATATATATATATATATATATATATATATATATATATTATTTTATATGCACAGTATTTATTGGAAAGTGCTCAATATCAGAGTTAGAGCACAAACATATTCAATTGTATGGATATGAGTTTGTGACCGTGTTTTTTTGCAAAAAGCGTGACACCCACGATCACAGGCTCATATCCATACAACTGGGTGTATATATATATATATATATATATATATGTGTGTGTGTGTGTGTGTGTGTGTGTGTGTGTGTGTGTGTGTGTGTGTGTGTGTGTGCGTGTGAAAAGTGTATATAAATATAAATAAATATATATATGTATAATTATTTATATATTATATGCGCGGTACTTATTAGAAAGCGCTCAATATCAGAGATTTGACCTACGATACTCACTGAAAAACATCCCCATGCCTACTCAAGCTTCATACAAACTCCAACTAACAGAGAAAATCGAAAGTCTAATAAGACGAATGAGATGGAAGGCATATTTCTCCTCAACGACCCAAAAACCAAACAACTAAAAAAACCTGAGACATTCAACTTTAATACAAAAAAAGTGTCCACCAATATGCAAGAAAATGTTAAAATTGAAGAGGACATGATAAATATAGTTAGAACCTTGAAATTCAAAAAAGACACTTGGACAATTTCAGAAAAAAATCATAGACGACAGGGAAAAAATAATCAACTCCAACAAAGGTATTCATTTTGGCTGACAAAACCACAAACATATATACTATAGATCCTACAGCCTACAATCAACTCTTTACCAACAAAATTACACAACTATACAAAAAACAAACATGAACACAATAAACATTATAAACCAAGAAAAAAAAAATATAGCCACCAAATTGAATATAGATGAAAGAGTAAACAAACTAGCTGAACAACATGCTTTCATCACGCAAAAAGGACCACAAAGCCAGCTTCATAGAAGAAAAACCCACATTCAGACTAATTAACCCGGCGAAGAGCGAGATAGGAAAAATTAGTAAGAAGATACTAGAAAATATCAACACCAGCCTAAGAGAAAAATTAGGCCTCAACCAGTGGAAGAACACCAAAGCCGTCATAGAGTGGTTTAAAACGATAGACAACAAGAATAAATCCACTTTCATCCAATTTGACATTGTGGATTTTTATCCTTCCATTACAGAAAGCATATTAAATGAAGCCATACAACTGGCACAGCTAAATGTAAAACTCACGGACGGTGATATAAAAATAATCAAGCATTGCCGCAAATCTCTGCTGTTCCACAACAATGAACCATGGGCAAAGAAACAAAACCACAACCTGTTTGACGTAACAATGGGTAGCTACGATGGATCAGATTTATGCGAATTAGTAGGCATACTCATCCTATCATACGGGGCCAGAGTCCTGGAGAGAAAGGACACAGGATTATACAGAGATGACGGTCTTATCTTAATAAGGGAATCCAATGGCCCCAAAGTAGACAAATTCAGGAAGAAAATAGTGAACGCCCTAAAAAACACTGGATTCAAAATAGAGATAAATACAGGCACAACAATAGTAAACTTCCTTGACGTCACTCTTAACCTGATCAACAACACATATGAACCATACAAAAAAGAAAATGACACCCCAACTTACGTACACACATCCTCCAACCTTCTATCATCAAACAAATACCAAAATCAATCAGCCGCAGACTATCTGAGAACTCATCTAACATACACATTTTCAATAGCAAAAAAGCACCATACAACGAAGCACAACAACTACAATATATACCTCCACAGCCAAAACGCAGAAACAGAAAGAGAAACATTATCTGGTTTAATCCACCATATAACAAAATTGTTAAAACGAACATAGGCAAAATATTCCTAAACTTAATAGAAAAACACTTCACTGAAGAAAACAAATTATCAAAAATATTTAACAAAAATAGCGTAAAGATCAGTTACAGCTGTACAAAAAACATAACAGAAATAATCAAAAGCCACAACAAAAAAAATGACAGCCTACAAAAATGTAACCAAGGATCCAATATGCAACTGCAGAAACAGAACAACATGTCCACTCCAGGGAAATTGCCAACTTACGCACACTATATACATGGCCAAGGTAAGTACAAACAACAACACATGCACTACATCGGTGCCACCGAAGGTCCATTCAAAATGAGGAATAACAATCACAACCTTTCATTCAACAACAGGAAATATTCGAACAGCACAACACTTTCTACATACATATGACAGCAAAAAGACAAAAACATCACAGCAACAATAAGTTGGGAAATATTGAAAAAAAGCCCCTGCCTACAACAACATTACGAAAAAATGCCTACTTTGCCTACACGAACAAGTAGCAATAATATCACACAAACCGCAAAAGAACTTACTATACAAAAAATCAGAGATAATCTCCAAATGTAGGCATGAGAACAAGTACCTATTATCCGAATTCATACCAAACGGATAAAACAGACAAACCACCAACAATCACAATTTAATTTCAAGATACTATCAAAATAATTGCATCTATCATTATTATAATTACACCACCATTAGTAATCACTTTTACTACAATACCTTTTAACTAACAATATTATCATTACCACCAACGCACAGCACCATCACTTACACATCACACCCACTATTAACATATAAATCCATTACAATCTTTATTACTCCCCCAGCATATTTAATACCTTAAAACAATATGATCAGATATAATTTCCATATGTAACCATGAGAATAAACACCTATTACCAGGCAGCTTTAATATAATAACAATAATAATTTTGTAATTAAAAATTAAAAATTATAGCAATCTTCAACTATCATAATTTTACACAGAATACCTATTATCAGGATTTATACCAAAATGAATTAATACATATAACAAAATAAAACAAAAATAAAATAAAATACCAACAACCACTTTTTAGTTCAAGCTAGCACCACTATAACTACATTCATGGTTTTATCATTCTCCCACCACTTTTACTAATCATTTCTACCAATTTACAATTTCTACCAATTTACAATAACTATTAGCTAACTATCATTGTCTCCAATCCCTTGAAACATTACTATCACATCATATCATATAGACCCGTTATTAAACTGAACTACCCTCTCACCCAGCACATTGAATATTAAACTGAACATCACCATATAAATTAACCAATAAGGATTACAAATTTCTACCTGTTACATATACACAGTCACCAAAAACAAACAAATAACCAGCTTTAAATATAACAAATAAACCCCCATTTTTTTTCAAAAATTTAAAAATAAATATAAATAATAATAATTTTTACCTATCATAATTTTACGCAAACTCCACCACACGCATATACATACATGCGAGGAAATATTTTTCAGCGGGAAAATACATATGACATGTATACATTAACGAGACATTTACGCCACACTTCCAATGTTTAAATTTCAACATTTCAACATACAAATGCGTATGTATAGATATAACACCACCCGTATACATACATGTGTCATAGCCGAAACTGCTCACATATGTTTATATATGTATGAGTCCCGACGGACGACCAAGCATGTATATGTGTCTGCATACATCGATGTTTGCGTTAGTACGATGAATGACAAAACGACGAAATTTCCCCACCACTTCCACAATAACACCAATAAAACGCAATCTACATAAACCCAAATTTTTAAAACGTTAATCAGTTTGTCTGACGATCAACTAAAAGCGTGAAACCCAGGGTCACAAACTCACATCTATCCAACCAAATATATATATATATATATATATATATATATATATATATATATATATATATATATATTCGTTTCCAATATAATGAACAAATCTCGAATTGTATTAGAAAATCTCACGCGATCAAATAAGTTATTGTAGTTTATATACAAAATTATACCTGTTATGGTCCGGTTCCTTGTACCACGGTGATAGTCCAAGGTAGAACCAATAAAGAAGAACTCGAACATGGATATCGAATGACACAGATATATTACAAACAGGAATATATACAGAGAGGTAGAAAGGGTTAGTACGAACAATCAGATTTAGTAGTAATTTTCTGAACGCGACTCTGTTTCGGACTGCCTCTGACTCGACTGACTGACTGACAGACTACTGACGGACCTCACTCCAGACTCAGACGGAACTCCAGACTTCAGACGAGACTCTCGCTTCCTCCAGAGGCGCAGTATTTATTACGTATGGAATAGTCCATTATGTTATTATGGGTAAGGTCCCCTAACAATACCATACGACGAAATTAAGAGGTTATATTCATTATAGAATTATAAACATATCCTCGAAATGTTATCAGTATCGGTTGATTAATGCAAACTTTATTGTAAAATCATTCTATCATAAAACCTGACATCATGTGTTTATATTTGCTGATATTAAAATTGATTTTTAATTAACTTCGATTCCAGCTAAGAAATAATTTTTTTAATGATAATGATAATTAGAAATCTGCCTTTAAAATTCTAATATGTTCATCATTCTCATTTTCATAGCTTTTCTTTGGAGGGGGTCACATTGTGTTTAATTAAAAGGTTTGATTGGGTCGGGGTTCGTGTCAGTTTTTGTCGTTTCGCTGATAAAACTTTTCTTTTCAGTTAAGGTCTTTGATAAAATATGAAACACTCAGTTCTCATTTCAAATTACTAAAACTAATTTACGCTTTTGTGTCAATAATGACTTCATCTATGATACTGACATTTTGTTTTTTAAGTCCTTGACAATTTTGAGGTTTTCACATGGAATCCTTTAAATATTTTTTTACAGTTTTCTATCCAGAGCAACAGATTGTTTTGAAATGCTTCATTGCCAGAAAAAAGAACTTTTTCTGCACTGGTTTGTGCACACACACACACACACACACACACACACACACACACACACACACACACACATAGACACACACACATACACACACACACACACACACGTTTGTGTGTGTGTGTGAGAGAGAGAGAGTGAGAGAGAGAGAGAGAAAAGAAAGTAATAAGGAAGGGAAAGAGAGAGAGAGAGAGAGAGAGAGAGGGAGGGAGAAAAAAGAGAGACTCGGGGGTATGTTAGAAGAGATAGAGAGAAATGAGACAGTAAAAGTGAGAGAAGTGAGAGACGAGGAAGAGGGAACCCGTGAGACGTTAAACAGTCGAAGAGAGAGAAATGTGAACAAAATGGGAATAATCAAAGAGGAGGGAGAGGAGAGAAAGAGACTGAGGAAAAGAAGAGGAAAAGAGTGAGAAAGACAAAAAGAAAGAGACTGAAAAAGAGAAGAGAAAGGGAAGATAGAGAATAACAGAAAGAGAGAGAGAGAGAAGAAAGAGAATAAGAGAAAGAAGTTAGAGAGAATAAGAGAGAGAGACTAAAAGAAAAATAAGAGAGAGGGAGAGAACGAGAACCGAATAAATGAGGGACAGCGATAAAAAGAGGGAAATATGTTTTTGTCAACTCAAAAACAAGGAAAATTATGAGGAAGCTGGGATGTGGGAAGTGTACTTAAAAGGTGAAGCGGGGTGGGGGGATGGAAAATAAAGGAAATAAACGGTCGGTCGCGTGCGGGCTAGAGTCCCATTAATACCTAATCAGCATCGGATACTCACGGCGCATAACCAACCAACATTTCTCCATCTCCCCTCATCATTATCCCCTGTTCCCCGACGTTACCATTCCACTTTTTTTTTTTCTTTAAAATAACAACATCCTTCCTTTTTTTTCAGAAAAGAGGGGCGGAAAGGCAGAGACGATTCCATCCTGTTAGAAGCTTTGTTGTTAATTCATTGTAAAGCGAAAAACTACTTCCGCTTGTCAAGTGGCGATGGAGATGTTTTTTTTTTTTTTTTTGTTATGTTTGGAGAAGGGATGTTCTTGGCGGGAATGTTCCCCTTAATAAAAAAAGAAGCTAAATTTAAGAGTAAAAATATTTAGTTGCGGATAAGAATTAATAAGAGATAAATTTTTAATAATAATAATAATAATAATAACCGTCACGATAGATTGGGGCAACTGGACAATGTGCAAACACTTTGGAAAAGATGGTAACGAACACTAATCTGAACATCACCCAGCACCGGTTACAGAAATAGAAATCACAATTCTATGAGATTGTACCATCTTTAAAGACGGGAAGATTGAAGCAAATAGGCCTGACATAATTGTCAAAAACCAAAAAGAAAAAACTGGCTTAATGATTGATATGGCTTGCCCAGCGGACTGTAAGATAGCAACTAAGGAATTTGAAAAACTATCGAAGTATAAAAACCTGGAAATCGAAATTTTAAAAAATGTGGAAAAAGAAAACAAGAATAGTACCAATCATAGTAGGTGCGCTTCGAGTTATAAAATAGGAACACAACAACACATTGAAAAATTCGCTAGAAAACCCATTTTAAGAGAAATACAAAAATACCACTACCTGCCTTAAGTCTTTCCACAGACTTAGGAGGTAGTGTGACCTTAGCAGAAATCGAAATATAATAATAACAACTTGAGATGGAGGAACGAGAACAACTCCCAAAATTACAAGCAATAATGCAGAAACTCAAAACTATTAAACTCTACAATGCAGTTCCGGATAAAGTAGACGAACTTATAAACCTCAACGAAGCAATATATGCATCAGCAATAGCAGGAGATAAAACAATTAAACATCAAAGTAAAACAAAAGGGAAGCCTCACAGACAGAAAGATCCACGTTGGAAAAGAAAAATAGAAAAAGAAATTGAACAACTTAGAAGTGAATTATCAGTACTCGATGAACTGGCAAGAGAAAAAAACCGAATGGAATATAACCCCAATGCAGAATGGTAAAATTTCTGGCTCTATAATCTGTCATCAATTCATAAAACCCTTGCACAAACTCTATCAATGCTTATTAATAATCTCAATGAAGTCCTAGAATGGATCACTGGAAGTATTACATATCTTATGTCAAAAAACGAGTGAAACTGGTGATCCGAAAAATTATAGGCCAATAACATATCTGTTCACTACGTATAAATTGATTACGTCTGTCCAGGCGAAGCTTACTTACTCTTTTCTCATTTTATTTTTATTTTTTCTTGCTCTTTTCTTGCATGCCTCATGAATAAGTCTAAGTGGATGTGCAGATAATTTAATGGTTAGTAGAAAAGAAAAATAAACGTTCCGAGTCGAAGCCGTTCTAGTTCATTGAGTTCACATTCGCACAAATACTCATGGGAAAAGATATAAATCCATCTCTTCTCCACCAGCGTAAATAGCAGGGTAGAATGGATTCTCTACTTGTTGTTGACAATCAGTCTAGAAGAAGGACAAATCTAAATTCAAGGTCGGCTGCTAAGTAAGTCTGTTAACATTGTCGTGCAAGACAATCTTCCTTTTCTGAATCTATTTTAAATATCTATAAGTCTACCATTCATCTATGCTTAGAACATTGTTGCTGCATATGGTCTGGTGTCCCTTCTATATATATATATATATATATATATATATATATATATATATATAGTAAAGAGAGAGAGAGAGAGAGAGAGAGAGAGAGAGAGAGAGAGAGAGAAATCCTTGATAAAATCCAAAGAAGAATCAGTAATATTACTGGTTCTGATCCAAAGTCTCGGCTTCAGTCACTTTCCCACTGCTGTAAGGTTACTTCTCTGTGCCATTTTTATAAATACTTTTATAGTAATTGTTCGGATGAGCTCTTCACTTTGGTACCTAGACTTTATGAATTTAAGCGCAGTACTAGACCAATTTACAGTTTAATTGACAAGATGTAACCATAAGTTCTATGCTAACAGTTTCTTGTGGAACTCTCTTCCAGCTCTATGCTTTCCAGCCAACTTAAATCTTCAAAACCTTAAATGCAATATCAAGCACTATCGTCTACCCCCTCCCTGATTACTCATATTTTGTTCCCGCTCCTTATTAATTCTTCTCGTTTCTAATTCTTCCACACCCAGTAAATTTATTTATTTTTTATTTATGGTTTTATTAGAATAGTATAAAGTGGAGATAACGAGATGAAGTAGAAAATGTTTACAGACAGCGCGTTTCGCTTTGTGATAGGAGTCTCGAGGTCTGAATCAAACATAAATCTGTGTGCAAGGAAAGTCTGTTGAATTTTTAGGAAAGGCTAAAAAAAATTTTATCAGAAAGTAATTTTTGTTCATTTTAAAGCCCTTAATGCCTGCTAGATTTTAAATTAACCCACTCTGAGCATGTCTCTATTTCTTTCTCTATATAGTTCGTATACTGCATTGTGCTACTATTGCTTAATATCATGGATTATTGCAAAAGCAGTAGCCTTGTTTGATATATATTTTGGCGAGAGGTAATATCACAGATTTCAAATGCGAGGAGATACTTGCCTGGGTTGTCAGCCGGTCTAGAAGAAGGAAAACACAATTCAAACAGGAAAAGGTATGTCTAGAAACTTCAGGATAAACAGAACACGATTTCTCTGTGATCAATTCCACCAAAAAATGAGGCTAGTACTTCAAAAATCCTACAGTGCTACAAGGAAATCATCTAATAATTTAATGATTCAGTTCTAGGATGGAGGGATGTACACTCATATATATATATATATATATATATATATATATATATAACACATTGTAACTGGAAGGGATTATTCCAAAGAGGACTTTTCAGTCCATATGAGAGCTCAATTCAGAGCAAATTATAAGAATAATTAGGAAAAAAAACTTAAAAATCCATAGTCAGTAATAAATTTATATCGATGAATATAAGTTCATTTATCTCATCAGATCGACTACGTTAATGAAATGAAATGAAGATGTCCCAGACAGACAGATATACAAAGATAAAAAAAAATAAAAAATAAAACAATAGCAAAGATAAATTGACATAGAAAAGTTTTCCTTGTGGGACGCGGGTGGAGGGGTTTACATTGTGAAGAGAAAGAACAAAAAGTGGTAAGAAAAGGTAAAGAAAGATAGAAAGGTTGAATTTAAAACAGAGATACAACAAAGTGTCAAATAAAGTTCACAGCATATAATCCTCGACATCATAATACTAATAATAATAATAATATATAATATAAATATATATATATATATATATATATATATATATATATATATATATATATATATATATATATATATGTTTTTATAAACATAAAATATAAAATACATACACACACATATATATATATATAAACAAAATCAAACAGAATATAGACGTACACACATATATACAAACACATATTTTTCACACACACACACACATATATATAACAAAGTATAAATATATACAAGTGCACATACACATCTATCTATCTATCTATCTATCTATCTATCTATCTATCTATCTATCTATATAATAGATGATAATGATAATAAAATAATAATAAAAATTAAAGATTAATAAAAACAAAAATAATAATAGGAAAAAAAAAAACTTAATAGATGAAACATAAAACATATATATAAAATAATAATAAAAAGTATGTATATATATATATATATAAATATATATATATATATATATATATATAATTATTTAAAAATATGATTCCAAATCGCTACATAAGAGGTCTCATGTTTCAAAACAAGAGCCGAAAACTTCAATATAATCCTTTAAATTAAATTGAGTTTAAATTAAAATGGGCTCCGTTCCATCTTCAAGCGAAATTTTTTTTTTGGAATAACGTATATCTGAAATTTACTTGTTTTAAAAAATTGAAATCAAAATCTCCATGGTAACAGCAAGGACAAATTATTTTAAATTGGGTAGGCGAGTGTAGGGTGTTAATAATAAGTAGCGGTATAGAGATACTTTCAAGATGTCAAGTCAGGGAAAGGTGGGGTGTCTAAATGAAATATATATATATATATATATATATATATATATATATATATATATATATATATATGTTACATAACTCTTAGGAGCATAAGCATGACTTTTTAGAAAACCCGGCAACTAGAATAATTAACCCTACCCGGCCCGACATAGGAAAGATCAGAAAAAGGATCCTGGAAAAAATTACCTGCCAAATAAAAAAACAACTGGAATTAAAATTATGGATCAATACTAAAGTTGTCATCAATTGGTTTAACCATATTGATGATAAACCGAATTGCACCCTAATACAGTTCGACATCGTGGATTACTACCAAATCAATTTCGAAGGATCTATTTACGAC
Organism: Acanthosepion pharaonis; assembly: GCA_903632075.3. NCBI lineage: Eukaryota > Metazoa > Mollusca > Cephalopoda > Sepiida > Sepiidae > Acanthosepion > Acanthosepion pharaonis. Next base: position 1,510,260 of record CAHIKZ030000172.1, read on the forward strand.
TGCCCTGGACTTTACTGCTGTGTATTCTAACCTGACAAAGGAAGAAACAGATATAATCCTCAGCGCAAAGAAATCGGTCCTCATTCATAATGGGGACCAATGGATAAAAAACAATAACGACCTGTTTGACATCACTATGGGATCATTAGACTCTGCGTTCTTCTGACATTGTTGGTCTTCTAATACTGTACAACTTAACGGCATTCCGCGAAATTGATGTTAAGGACATCGGACTGTATAGAGATGACGGGCTCATGGTGGTGAGGAGTTCTACTAGTTTTAAGATAGAAAAAATCAGAAAAATTATATTTAGTGAATTTAAAAAACTAAACTTAAAGATAATTGTCTCTTCTAATTTGGAAAAGGGTAAACTTCCTCGACGTAACTTTAGACTTACCAGGCAAATATACCAACCTTATAGAAAACCAAATGCTAACCCTTTATATATACGAAGTCAAACCACCCTCCACCATAATTAAACATATACCCTCATCAATAGAAAATAGAATTAACATTAACTCCGCTAACAAGGAAATATTCAACAACACAATGGCTTCTATAACACTGCCTAAAAAATAGTGGTTATAAAAATGCTAACATTAACTATAGAGACAATTGCACTGGCCATAGGGGAAAAAAAAAACAGGAAAAGAAAAATCATTTCGTGTACAACACCGTTCAACCAAATGGTTAGTATTAAACTAGGAGAGAAATTCTTAGCTCTAATTGATAAACACTTCCCCACCAATAGTAAGCTTAGTAATATATTCAATAAGAACACCCTAAAATTGAGTTACAGCTGCTCTGAAAATCTTGAACGTATAATAAATAAACACAATAATAAGATCTTGAACAAACCCCTATGCCTGAATAGTATTAATAAAAACCCTGCACTTAAATCAGACAATAAAAGGGAAAATTATGTAATTGTAGAAACCTAGAAGACTGCCCATTAGAAAATAAAAGAAATCAGACTTCCCTATCTAAATATTTTTGGCATCTGAAGGAAACAAATAGGACACCTAAAGTAAAATGGAAAATTATAAACAGGGCTAGAACATGTAAAACTTGGGATGACCCATGTCCTTTGTGCCTCCATGAGAAATTGCACATTATTAAGCTTCTAAATAATAATAATCTATTAAGCAATAGACATGAGTTAACGGTTTTTTTCGACATCATCAGATTCATGGTTTGAATAATTAGCTAAAAACAAGCATACAATATAACTTTCATAATCCATAGCCCAAATAAATAGTTTAAATACCCTAAAAAAAAGATAACCCTTTATGAAGTCGTCAAAAACAAACGTTACAGTTTTTTTTTATACAAAATCCTTTCATAAAAAAATAAAATAAAAAAATAAATAAATCTCCATAGACACGCTAACCAGACTAGAGTTAATAATTCTCCGTTTCAAATTTAGACACCCCCACCTTTCCCTGACTTGACATCTATGAAAGTTACTCTATACTGATACTTATTATTAACACCCAACACACGCCTACCCAATTTAAACAATTCGCCCTAGCTGTTACCATGGAAATTTTGATTTCAATTATTAAAACACGTAAATTTCAGAAATACGTTATTCAAAAAAATTTCGCTTGAAGATGGAACAGAGCTTACTTTGACTCAATTTAATTCAAATAAATATATTGAACAAGTTTTCAGCTCTTGTTTTAAAATTATATGACACTCTTATGTAAGCGCGAGTTGGAATCATATTTTTAAATCAATAATTATATTTATGCTCTACTTTTGTATCAGGCACTATTTTTTAAAATAATAACTAAAATACTAAGGAACTTTGGATTATTTACCTAACCAGTTCCTTCTATTTTCTATATATTTTCACACACACACACACACACACACACACACACACACACACACACACACCCCTGTATAGTTCCTAATTTTCCATTATAATAATTTATTTCACCCAGAAATTTTAAGGGACGTTGGATCATCAGATAACACTTCCAAAAATGAAAAAAAAGATGAAATGTAAATAAATTTCGTTTCATTTTTTTGGAAAATATTATGAGCCACAAACAAAAGAGCTATAATAAATTATTTGTAATGGAACCATAAAGTGGTCTTTATATTATTATATATATATATATATATATATATATATATATATATATATATGTTAAGGGTTCCACCCCTTTTTATACAATGGTTATTTAGTGTGTACTTGTACTGCTGCCAGTGAATACCCGAAGTGACAGTGAGAGAGCGAGAGTGTGAGGTAACCACTTTGTAGGAGTCACAGTTGCGAGCACGTAGACGCAGAAGGAAGTCATACTTCGATACTAAATTTCCCAGACAATATATATATATTATTATTGCTACTAACCGCATTTCTGGATCTACTAACCGTATTACCAATTGTATTATTACATTTATTTGCAATAATTCATTCCTGCGTTTGTCATTCATTTGAGACCGGATTTCATCGGAATCCACAACACACACACACACACACACACACACACACACACACACACACACACACATATATATATATATATATATATATATATATATATATATATATATATATATGATATATAGTGATATCGAATTTTGTATAATTTTATATATCAACAAACAATATTTAGAAAAATATGACAAACTGAAAAAAAGTTTTTTGTCTCTCGTTTCGTGTGAACGATGTAGACGCGGCAGCATCAACAAACACCAATCCGTTGAAATCCTAACAGATGAAACACATCACAAAAACTTTTCCAGTTTGTCATATTTTTCTAAATACTGTTTGTTGATATCTAATATATATATATATGTACACTGAGGTCAACGCCGAGCAGCGACAATCTGTTTCATGCTTGAACGCAATCTTCAGTCTGATACATATGCCTGAATTGCGTTCAAGAATGAAAAACCTCACTGTAGACTTATATATTTTCATATACTCTATCTTTGTTATTGGGCACTTTTAGCCTTAAATATAACATACCTTAAAACTATATATATATATATATATATATATATATATATATATATATATATATATCGAGATAGAGATAAAAAAAGAGAAAGAGATACCTATCATATATGCGATATGAATAGAACGAAATTATTCGAGCGTGTCTTTTTGTATTCATGATAATACATACAGGTGTATATATGAAGGTATACATACATGCACACTCTGAAACGGACGCGCATGTTTATAGATAAAGTCATATCTTTAAAAGGAAAATGTAGACAAAATGCGGTCAAACGATTAGAGACTGAAACGCACGCCATCGCATATAAATGGATAGATATATATCTATATATTCATTAGCATTTTTCAACGGAAACTATTCGTGTGGATGTTAAATTATATTTCAGCTACCATAATATGTGACTTGCATATAATAATATATGACTACATAGGGAATACAAAACACATACACACATATAATAAATTTATGAACGTCTGTGCGCATGCGTGGACTTTGTAGCGTTTAGTTCTTTTTATTCTTATTTTTTTCACAATTGCTCCAATTGTCAAGAATTTTCGTGATTAAAAGAAGCTGTTGAGGTGGGCAAAAGGATTTTGAACGAAAGAAAAATAATAAATGATATCGACAGGCTAAAATTGTTGAAACAGCTGAGGGGGAAAAGAAAGAAAGACGAGTGAAAGGAAAAGAAAGAAACAACCGTAAAAAGAAGAAAAAGAAGCGTAAAAAGAAAGAAAGGGAGAAAAAGAAAGAAACAAAGAAAGAAAGAAAAGTGAAGAGAATAAAGGAAAATTAGAGAGAAGACATAAAAGAAACAAACAAATAAGGATCACGAAAAAAATACTTAAGAAAGAATAGGAAATGAGAGAGATCAGGGTGAAAAAGAACGAACGAATGATAGAGCGATCAGAGAGGACAAAGAAAGAAAGGGAATGACGTATGAATGAGAGATGACGAACGTAAGATTGTAGAATGAATAAAGGAGAGTATCAAAGATAAAATTAGAAAGAAAGTCAAAAGATAGAGAGCGATCAAAGAAAGAGGGAAAAAGAACGGAATATGAATGAGAAAAGACGATGGACGATTTAATAAACGTACGAACGTTCATTAATTCAAGAAAAATAAAAGAGACAAAATTTGAGGTTCGAAAACTTATTTGCCAAACTTAGTGCAGTTTGCCATCAAACTGCAAGAGCAAATCAGCTATAATGACAACGCTCTTTGTGTTTGCATTCTCACAGTCTCTCTCCGACAGGAGATTATGGCGAACGAGAAACAACGGAAATGAAATAACAGAAGAGAGAGAGAATGAGAGAGAGAAAGAGTGAAAGAGGAAGAGACAGAGAAAGATAGAGGAAAAAGTAAGGCAAATGAAAGAAGGCAAAAATGTAGGAATATCTTTGTAGAAATTAATGTGCCATGATCTCAGTGCAATTTTACGGCAGGAATACAACCAACAAACCACCAGCACAAATCAAAACCACGTATAACTGCAGAGCAAACGAATATCCCTTAAACGGCAATTTCTTGCAGAACAACGTAATATACCAAGCCACTGTAAAATCAGCAGATAAGGAAGAAAAATATACATACGAGTAACTGAAGGACCCTGGAAAGAAACAAACTATGCACACAAAACATCTTTTATAAATAGTAAATACGCAAACAGCACAATCTTTTCTTAACATATATGGGGGATTAAAAACAAAAAGTAAATCACACAAAAATATAATAGAAAATAAAGTCTACAACAAATAAAAAAA